>MDKI01097502.1:0-16789 GCA_005239505.1 Nicotiana paniculata | reverse complement strand
TTTTGAATTCCAGCAGAAATACATCAAGTATTTATAGAGTCAGTCGTTGAGCTTGTCTTCCAACTCTAGTTCAATTCTACCTGGGTGAACCAATTTGAACCAAACTTAACTTCCTTTCTTTTGTTACTTTCCTTGTTGAATTCGACTTCAATTAATCAGATCAGTTTTGTAACCTTTTCGCATTAGGAGACGATCTCTTAGTTCATTGATATTTCATATTCAAAACATATCCTAAGCATATACGGTTCATGTGCCAGCTAGTTAGTTCAAGATGTGTGCTCTGATGGACCTAGTTCAACTGGTCAGCCTTTTGTCAATCTTCAAAACTATGCAGTGACATGGGTCAACAGAGAGGTCTAATTGTCAAATTCTAGTGGCCTTGGCTTTCAGCCAGCCAAAATCAAAGTCTTAGAATGAGGTAGAATGAGTGAGAGTGAGAGAGTAGTGGTGTAACAGTAGTCAAGCTATAGTCGTCTAGTCTTAGAAGGGGAACATGGAAGGGGGTTTATATAGTAGTAGAAATGGAACAAACAAACATGGAAAACAATCAACAAGCACAAATAAGGAAAGAAAATATCATATGCAATTAATAATAGAACCAGTAAAGGAGAAATAGAAATTCAAACCCTAGATGGGTCCAACCAACTATAAATCAACCTAGAGATGAAAAGTCGTTCCTCGCTGAGTGTATATAGATGAAATCATCATCCAAATTCCTAGAATCGAGTCTGCTGGTCAGTTTTGTAGAGAATACTTTCCAAAACCAAGAAAATACCTAGGCAATACCATAAAATATAAACCAATAGCGAAGTAGCATAAATATTGTAAGCAAATAATAGGTGAATCCCATTGTTAACGGGATTAGGATAGGGATTGAAAAGACAAGTGGCTAGGATTCTTAAAGAAGAAGAGAGGAGTAAGGAGAATGCCAAAGGAGGCAGTTTTGGGGGAATGGTCTTTAGGGTTTGGGTAAGTGTACTTAAAAATGGGAGAATGGTTGTGGGTCGTTGATCATTTGAGATCAACAGCCAGGATTAAAGGAGAAGCAGAGCGAGTCAAATAAACGGGTCGCATCTGGTTGGGTTAATGGGGCCGTTTGGTTTGGGCCAGGGTAGATGTTCTAAGGTTTGGGCTAGCTTGGGGTGTGAGCTGGAGGATTGAGTTTGAGACTTTGGCCTGTTTTTGCCAGATTTTAAATAAAAGAAATTAGGGAAAAGATAATTTAATAAAATAGCTAAATAAATATAAAAAATACTATTTATGAAACTTAATGTTTTAAAATAATAATTTAAAATTATGAAAATATAAAAAATTATTTTGACCCTGAATAAAATGATAAATGCAATTAATTGTAAATTATGGGCTATTATTGCAAAAATTGTGTAAATAGCTCAAAAATGCAAATGTAATTCTATCAAATGAAGTAAAATGTTATAAAGCATACATGTGGGAGAAAATAATAAATTTAGATGATTAATCCATCACAATAAAATTTGAAAGGATACTTTGTAAATATTTGAATAATTTAAATGCAAGAAAATTAATTTTAAAGCCCTAAAAATTATGAAAAATTACTGAAAGTCCTTATATGACTCTTGTAAGTTGGTGATGATGCATAACTGATATTTTGAAAGTATCTATGATATTTATAAAATATGAGGGAAAAATTGAGTATTAACAATACTTATTGGGTACATATTATTTATGTACTCACGCTACACTCTTGTACTAATCGTACAGGATCTGAGGCAGGTGCATCTTTTAGTCATTCAGGCGCCTACCCCATTATTCCGAGGCATAGTGGTGAGCTTCTCTCTGTGTCCTTTCTGAAGCACCCGCAGTCTCTCATTTATATTTACTTTTTGTCTATCTTATTCCAGACAGTCGTGTAGGAGGTTTTGTATATTCTACTAGTTGCTCATACATTTGTGATGCCGGGTGTTGGGAATATTCTAGTAGACACTTCATGGGTTTGAGTATTAAATTTACTGTATTTACTCTCTCGTATAAATTCCTACTAATCATTCTCTTATTAAATAAAATCAACTACTTTGAAATTATTAAAAAGAGTTGCTCCACCTGTTGCTAGAGGCCGAGGTAGAGACCGAGGGAGGGATCCAGCTCATGCCAGACAACGAAGGCATCCAAGAGTTGCTCCAATAGTTCCACCAGTGGATCCAATGGAGGATCCTGTTATTGAGGAGCAGGGAGAGGTACCTACAGCTGATCCAGCCCCAGCGGATTTCATATCCGCACCAGGATTCCAGGAGGTCATGGGCCATATGCTGTGATTTATGGACTCTATGATGCAGGCTGGTTTATTTCCGGCGGACCCAACCATATCTCAGGTGGGAGGGGGAGCACAAACCCCTACCGCTCAGGCTCCAAGGCATGCATCTACCGTATATCAGACCCCGGGTGAACTACTTGTGGCGGGGCTCAGCCAGTTACAACGACTATACCAGACTCCAGACCAGTCGCGATCGGCGAGTCGCAGAAGCTATTGGATAGATGGACCAGGCTACATGCTCATGCCTTTGGCGGTGAGAGACATAAGGACCCCCAAGACTTTATTGATCGTTACAGGGACATAATGCATATTATGAGGATATTGGAGTCCCACGAGGTGAACTTTACCACCTTTCAGCTGGAGGGCAGGGCCCGTAGATAGTGGAAGTCCTATCTTCTCAACAGACCTGCAGGTTCTCCTCCCTTGACTTGGGAACAATTAACATGTCTCTTTATGGAGAGAAATATCCACCCTCTTAGAGTGAAGAGCTACGGGGTCAGTTCAAGCGGCTATAGCAGGGTCAGATTTTTGTGATCGACTATGAGGCGAGATTCTCTAAAATGTCTCGCCATACACTTTTGACACTCCCCACTAATGCAGACAGAGTGTGGAGGTTTATTGCGGGCTTGCACTATGGTATTAAGGTCACTATGGCCTGAGAGATTGAGATGGGGACTCCTTACGAATAGGTTGTGGAGATAGCTCGGAGGATAGGTGGTATTCGTTAGCAGAGACGAGAGCAGGTGCCGAGGGACAAGTGGTCTCAATATTCTAGAGGGTTCAGTGGTGCTCCGTATGAGGCCCGAGGTAAATTTGTGAGGGGCCAATCTAGTAGGCCCACATATCTAGCACCGCCGCCTTTTCGGGGTGCTCCAGTGCGGCCCTGTTTCAGTGCCATTCCATAGAGCTCCTACCGTTTACCAGCAATTCAGGGTTCCTCCAGTGGGTGTTCAGGTCCCTAGAGTCAGACTTAGGATCATTCATCTTCCGCACCAAGAGGTTTCTTTGAGTACGGGGATCTTGGTCATGTGAGGAAGTTCTGCCCTAGGCTTCGGGGCAAGGTAGTATAGCAGGGTCATCAGCCCATTATTACCGCACCATTCGTCCAGCCGCCCAGAGGCAAAGGGCAGGTGGGTAGGGGTCGCCCTAGAGGTGGAGGCTAGTCATGTGGTGCACCAGCTAGGTTCTATGCCCTTCCAGCCAGACCAGATGCAATACCTTAAATGTTGTGATCACATATATTATTTCTATCTGCGGTAAGGATGCTTCGGTACTATTTGATCCAGGATCTACGTATCCATATGTTTCATCTCTATTTGTTCATTTTCTAGGTGTTCCTCGCGAGTCCTTGGGTACTCCTGTATATGTGTCCACGTCAGTGAGATGTTCTGTTGTTGCGGATCGAATTTACTGGTCCTTTAACGTGACTTTCTGGGGTTATGAAACTAGAGCGGATATGTAGTCATTACCGCCAGTTGAACAAAGTTACCATTAAGATTAAGTACCTGTTGCCGCGTATTGATGATTTGTTTTACCAGTTGTAGGGTGCTAAGGTGTTCTCTAAGATCGACTTAAGATCGGGGTATCATCAGGCGAAGATTCGTGCTTCGGATGATCCAGAGACGACTTTACGGACTAGATTGGCCACTATGATTTTATGGTGATGTCCTTTGGCTTGACCTTTGCCTCAACGGTGTTTATGGATTTGATTAATCGGGTGTTCAGGCCATATATTGACTCGTTTGTCATTGTCTTCATTGATGACATATTGATCTACTCGCGTAGCATGGAGGAACACGAGCAGCATTTGAGAGTAGTGCTTCAGACCCTGTGAGAACAGAAGCTATATGCTAAGTTCTCCAAGTGCGAGTTATTGTTAGACTTTGTAGATTTCTTGGGGCATGTTGTACCAGGTGAGGGTATAAAGGTAGATCCCAAGAAGATCGAGGTAGTCCAGAGTTAGCCTCGTCCTACCGCAACGAGCGAGATCAAAAGTTTCTTGGGGTTAGCAAGTTATTATCGCCGGTTTGTGGTGGGATTCTCATCTATTGTAGCACCATTGACTAGATTGACTCAAAAGGGTGCTCCATCCCGATGATCCGATGATTGCAAGGCGAGCTTGCAGAAGTGCAAGACAGCTCTGACTACAGCACTAATCTTAGTGTTGCCTTCCGGTTCAGGGATGTATATTGTGTATTGCGATGCCTCACACGTTGTCTTGGGTTGTGTGTTGATGCAGGAGGGGCAATTTATTGCATATGCTTCACGTTAGTTGAAGCCCCACGAGAAGAATTACCCTGTACATGACTTGGAGTTTGCTGCGATAGTTCATGCTCTCAAGATCTAGAGACATTATCTTTATAGGGTACCCTGTGAGGTTTATACCGATCATTCCAGCTTGCAACATTTGTTCAAGCAGAGGGATCTCAATTTGAGGCAGCATAGATGGCTTGAGTTAGTAAAGGACTATGATATTACCATCCTTTATCATCCGGGCTAGGCGAATGTAGTTGCGCATTCCTTGAGTAGAAAGGCCGAGAGTAAGGGTAGTTTGGCCTTCATTTCAGCAGAGGATATGCCATTGGATTTGGACATTCAGTCATTGGCTAACAAACTTGTGAGGTTGGATATTTCAGAGCCTATTCGAGTCCTTACATGTGTCGCTGCTCAGTCTTCATTATTTGAGCGGATCAAAGCTCATCAGTACGATGATCCGCACTTGCTGGTTCTTAGGGAGACGGTACTACATTGTGGTTCCAAGGAGGTTACTATCAGCGAGGATGGTATTATACGACTCCAGGGTCGTCCATGTGTTCCAAATATTGATGGATTGAGGGAAAAAATTCTAGATGGGGCACACAGTTCTCGGTATTCTATTCATCCAAGTGCTATAGAGATGTATCACGACCTGAGGCAACATTATTGGTGGCGGTGGATGAAGAAGGACATAGTTGAGTATTAACGAGGTGCCTAGATTGCCATCAGGTTAAGTATGAGCACCAGAGGCCAGGTGGCCTACATCAGAAGATGGTTATACCTTAGTGGAAATGGAAGCGCATCACTATGGACTTCGTAGTTGGATTGCCGCAGACTTTGAGGAATTTTGATGCAGTTTGGGTCATTATCGACAGGTTGACCAAGTCGGCACACTTTATTCCGATTGTGACTATGTATTCTTCAGAGAGGTTGGCCCAGATTTACATTCAAGAGATTGTTCGGTTGTATGGTGTACCTGTTTCCATCATTTCAGATAGAGGCCCTCAGTTCACTTCACACTTCTGGAGAGCAGTACAGAGTGAGTGGTGTACCCGGGTAGAGCTCAACACAACCTTTCATCCGCAGACCGACGGGCTGTCATAACGGATGGTTCAGATCTTGAAGGATATGCTCAAAGCATGTGCAATTGACTTCAGAGGGTAGTGGGATCAATTCTTGCCTTTGGCCGAGTTTTCTTATAACAACAGTTATCAGTCCAGCATTGAGATAGCTCCAATGCTCCATTTGAGGTTTTGTATGGTCGGGGATGTCGTTCGCCCATCGGATGGTGTGAGCCCGACGAGGCTAGGTTATATGGCATTGATTTAGTGAAGGATGACTTGGAGAAGGTGAAGTTGATTCAGGAGCAACTTCGCACAGCACAATCCAGACAAAAGAGTTACGCGGATCAGAAAGCGTGTGATTATCATTTATGGCGGGCGAGAAGGTTCTCTTGAAAGTCTCTCCAATGAAGGTAATCATGAGGTTCGGGAAGAAGGGAAAGCTGAGCCCAAGGTTTATTGGTCCATTTGAGGTGTTAAGGCGAGTTGGGGAGGTTTCTTATGAGCTCGATTTGCCTCCCAATCTATCGGGAGTTCATCCGGTATTCTACGTGTCTATGCTCTGGAAGTATCATGCCGACAAGTCTCATGTGTTAGACTACAACCCGATTCAGCTAGATGAGAGCATGGGTTATGAGGAGGAGACAACTGCTATTGTTGACAGGCAGGTTCGCCAGTTGAGGTCTAAGAAGCTTTATGTGGTAAAGGTCTAGTGGAGGGGTCAACCAGTCGAGGAGCGACTTGGGAGGCCGAAGAAGGCATGCATAGCAGATATCCTTATCTATTTAGCACTCCAGGTATGATTCTAGACCCGTTCGAGGATGAACATTTGTTTAAGAGGTGGAGAATGTAACGACCCGACCGGTAGTTTTGCTTTCTAGGTCCCTGTTCTCCTAATTAAGACTCCCTGTATATAATTTTACCGTTTTATGTCTTGCAGGGATGGTTGGTTCGGGTTTTGAAGAGTTCGGGTTGAAATCAGAACAATTAGTTCCTTAATAGTGGCCTGTAATGGTCAAGTTTTACCCGAGTCAACATTTTGAGTAAACGACCTCGGAACCGGGACTTGACGGTCCCAATAGGTTCGTATGATGATTTTGGACTTGGGCGTGTGTTCGGATCGGGTTTCGGACGACCCCAGAGCATTTCAGCACTTAATATTGAAATTTGGCGTGTTGAAGGTTCATAAAGTTTGGTTTAGAGTAGACTTTGGTGTTATCGGGATTGGATTTAGATTTCGGGAGTGGGAATAGTTTCGTATGGTGATTTTTGACTTGTACGCAAAATTTTATGATTCGGCGCGTTCGGAGTTAGTTCAAAGACATGAAGTTCATAAATTGATTCGATTTGATTTTGGGGTGCGATTCTTAGTTTTGATATTGTTTTACGCGTTTCGAGGGTTTGAGTGAGTCTGTTTATGTTTACAAACTTGTTGGTATGTTTGTACAAGGCCCCAGGTCCCTCAGGTGTTATTCTCACGATGTACGGAACGTGTTTGAACTTGGAAGGATGGATAAAGCAGCAGGGATCTAGTGCTTTTGCACTTGCGAAGAATTGGCCGCACATGCGCACCGCAGAAGCGGCCAGCTAGCCGTAGGGGAGAATTTTGCAAGGTGGGTTGAGTCCACAGGTGCAGATGTGGGGGCGCAGGTGCGCAATCGCAGATATGGAGCTGAAGAGGAATTGGTGCAGGTGTGAGGGCTCGACTGCAGTTGCGTGCCCGCAAATGCGAAGAAGGCATCATAGAAGCGGAAGGAGGACAACTGGGGAGGACCGCATTTGCGGTACGATTTTCGCAGATGTGGAGCCGCAGAAGCGACCAATTTTCCATAGAAGCGGAACCACTAGGGGCAGAAGGGTGCACTTAAGTCAGGACTTAGGCTCATTTTTCTTCATTTCTCTCACTTGTTGGTCGAACTTAGAGCTCTTCAAGGAGGGATTTTCACCTAGAACTTGAAGGTTTTTCTATACAATGTGAGTTTAAATCATGCATTATGGGTAGATTTGAACATAGAAATTGTGGAAATTATAAGTCTAATGGAAAACCTAGGTCTTTGATACAAAAATGGGATTAGACCCCAAAAACGATTATGGAATTGGGTAGGAATTATATATTTGGGTTCGTGAGGCTATGAGTAATATCTATCGTTGAAAATTTCCGGAATCCAGTCATGTGAGCCCGGAGTATATTTGAGAAATCTTCCCTTTTGGGTTGGGTTATGACTCTAGAAGCTAAATTATGGACTTTTGAGTATATATTGATTAGTTTATATAATATTTGACTAGTTTCGGGTTGTTCGGCATCGACGTGAGGTTTTTAGAGCGAATTTGTGGACTTGAAAGTGAGCTTGAGGACGAGGTAAGTCTCTTTCCTAACTTTGTAAGAGGGAATTTAGCCTATATATGTTTTAAATTACTATTTTCTACTAATTGTGGGTGCTACATACGCAGGAAGTGATGAGAGTCCATGCGTAACTACAATCATGCTTATATCTAGGTAGTTTTAGGACTCTATCATGTAATACTTGTATTATTTACACTCTACTTGTTAATTTAAGTGCTTAAATTATATAAGATTTATAAGGACCGAACTTCATTTACTTTGAGTTTTTTTGGCAGGTTACTTGACCATTGGTAGAAATTTGTGGCTCTTTTTGTATATTAGTCTCGTAGTAGATGTTAAATCGAAGTTCGTAGAGTATTCTCTCTTCTTGTGGAGGGAGTCAAATGTCTCGACAGTATAATAAATGCATCTATGGTTCGTGCCGGCCGACTCTCGGTAGTGCACACATTATTCTGAATTCGGCCGTACGACCTCGGCATAAATCGTGCGTGATAATGCTCGGAGCATGATAAACTTGATATTACTTTCATGACTTGAGAAATTATAGTTTACTTGATGGCCCTTATTTGTTCTAGTTAGTATGTGCTAATTGGAGCTTTTAAATTGACTTCTAGTTAAAGAATCACTTATTTACTGTTTGTTATTGTGTTAATATTATTGATGTATTCCATGCCTATTTAGAATTTTTATACTTTTTATTGGCCCATAGTAAGTGTTATGTCGACCTCTCGTCACTACTTCTTCGAGGTTAGACTAGATACTTACCGGATACATGTTATTTATGTACTCATGCTACACTTCTGCACTAATCGTGCAGGATCTGAGGCAAGTGTATCTGGCAGTCATTCATGCACCTACCCCCGTTATCCCGATGCATAATGGTGAGCTGCCTATGCATCTGTTCTGCAGCAGCCACAATCTCTTTTTTATATTTACTTTCTGTCTACCTTATTCCAGACATTAGTGTAGGAGATTTTGTATATTTTACTAGTTGCTCATACACTTGTGATGCCAGATTTTAGGAATATTCTAGTAGACACCTTATAGGTTTGAGTATTAAATTCACTATTTTTACTCTCTCGTTTGTTTATGCTTTACTTTACTATAAATTCCTACTAATCAATCTCTCAATATTACTTTATTTAACTACAATTATTAGTATTTAACCATAGTTAACTACCATGTGTTTTGCACATGATCTTAATTTAAAATACTTAATGATCATGATAGCTGCCCCTCGTTATCTTCTTAACAGTACCGTCAACTTGTCCCAAAGGTCACCATTGGCCATTACGAACTTCGAAAAAGTTTTTTCTTCTCCTGTAGTTATCATTACATTTTGATCTTAACAAGCTAGAATATAAGCTCTACTGGGTTCTACTCATCTTAGACATGGAAGAAATATTTTGCAGCCTTAAAATAACAGAATGAAGGAAACTAAACAAACATATTATATGCTCCATCCGTTGCTCTTAGTTTGTCCTCCCCAACACCTTCAGTTACTCCCTTTTAGCATTTTCTCTTTGGCTCTCCTCTCTCCCTCTACCACCGTTCTCCAGTCCCCCTACTTCCATATTTATCCTTATCCAACAATTTTGATCGGCTAAAAGCATCAACAACACTAGTTCTACTAATGGTGGTTGAAGATTTGCATTTTATAGATTCCTCTGGCGATGGTGGACATGGTGACGGTGATTGAAGATTTGCAGTTTATCTATGGCTTCTCGTTCACGGAACTTGTTAGTGTTTGGTGTTCCAATTCACCTTTTATTTGAATCCCTAGACAAAGGAAGGTTTGACTCTATTTTTATCGGTTTGCGAAAACAAAGTTCGGATAAAGAATTTTGTTAACCGGGGAGAAGGTGTAAAGCATTCCCTGAGTCCCGTGGTTTTAGTACGGTCGCTTTCCTGACTTAAACTCGGCTTGAATTAATTTTGGACAAACTGTGATTTATATGATTTTTATATTACACCTATCCGCTTTTATTTCTGGATTATTAGAAAAATTAAAGAAAATTTTGAATAATAAGATGTCGTAACCACACTACGCAAGCAAATGTGTGATTGAGACGAAATTTATTAATTTTATCATAACAACGTTGCGCAAGCGAATCCGCCTTTATTACAAGGATTATTAGTACATCATTACTTTTGAAAAAGTTACTACTCTTGAAGAAATTAATTTTTGAAATTTATTAAATGTTACTATCGCGCTGCGCAAGCGAATCTGCGATTATGAAAAATAATTAAATTATAAATTAACTAAAACTATTGGATAAGGTATGAGATTATTCGATTAATTTTTGAATGATCAACATCACGCTACGCAAGCGATTCCGTGATGTTAAAGCGTGCCTACTATTTGCCTAGCGTCTAAATTAATAAAAAAGTGCTTAAACTTTCTTTCTTTTTATTAATTACTTATTCAACTAAAAAAAGGAACAAATATGATATTATTAAAATTATTTTTAACTAATACAAGACATTAAACCCGAGTAAGCTTATGCTAAACTTTCATGATTTTGGGCCACTTATTTAATTTAACAAAAGATAAATTATTGATTTTAAGTAAAAGCCCGCTTACTTTCTATTTTCATTGGGCTAACAGATTTTAGCTTATTTTGGCCCATGTTGCTTAAGAGCCTCAATGACCAACACAAAACAAAGTGACAAGTATTCTTCTAAGCCCAAATTGCTCATCACGTTGATGTCCAAATTAAAATCGTTTTTCATAAAAGAATCTCACATGCTAATTATTATCTTTGCTCTTTCATCTCCTTAATCAACTTATTTCTTAAGGACTAACATAATATTTCACTCATTTACACCAATATGACACTAATCAAACTACAAACTTATTAGTAACGTAAACACCTTAAGCATTTGAATCCACTTTCATAATTACAAATCGCAACTAAATATAAAAACTAAAAAAAATGGTAATACTTTAATGCTAAAGAGAAGAACCATATTATAACATTATGTTGACTATAATTTAAAGCATCAAAACATTTGAAGCTAGAAGTCTTTTCAAAATATTTGAAGCTAGAAGCCTTTCCTAGATAATACATGAACCTTAAAAGTAACCCACATAAAAGATCTCAAACTAAACAAACATGGTTAAAAATAAGGTCTTTATCTTTTCCTTAAACTAAGTAAACTTTACAAAATACAATTTCAATCATATATATAAAGAAGAAACGGTAATTTAACTAATTTCTAACATATTTACATGATGATAACAGTAATATAACATTCATCTTGAAACAAAATCAAATCTACCATGTTCCATCAACCAAACCGGGATAAAATCTTTATTATTATCATCAAGAATCTACAATATAAGAATGTAAAAGTTACCTGGTTTGAAGAATAATAAAATACAGCAATGCAACAACAGAAATTCAGCAGCGAATACAGTAGAAACAACAACAACTCAAGTGTTAAGACAACCCAGAAAACTCAACAAAGATGCTTGAAATTAATAGTTATCAACTTCACCCATTGCCTAATGGATGTTTCTATTTTTTGTCAGAGTTTTTGCACTCAAATAATACTCACAAAGATCTGAAATTTCAGCTTGTTATATATATTAAACTGCTAATTTTTCTCAAAGATATATGTATTTTAGAGTGTAAAAGATGATCTATCAATGCAAGATAGAGTGTGTGAAGTGTGAGAATAGAAGCCCCTTAAATAGACAAATAAAGTCACTTTTTGGACATATGTGCTAAACACTATTCAAAGGATGTCCAAAAGGTGAAAGGACAGCCTGAAAATCTGCTCTAGCAGAAGCAGGGAGAAAAAATATTATTTCAGCCACCCTACTAGTAAAAAGTAGGCTACTAGTACCCTATTTTATGATAAAATAACCTAAACTTCAGCTCTTACAATATTAGTACTAACCTATGTGATTCAAACCAAACTAAGATAGAAAAACACATAACTCGACTTAGAAATTGAGTTTCGGGCAGACGCTAAAACAAATGAGTTTTGGCGTCTTGCGAAAAAGAAATAGTGGTCTTTGAGTCGAGAAGTGGAATGAAACGGAGACGCGGTGGCTGGGTGCTACAACAATGGTGGTTTTGGGTTACAGATAAGAAAAGAAGAGGAAAAGAGGAGGAGGAAGGTATAAATTTTATAGGAGATGGGGGCCACCGACCGGCAGTGGAGCGGCGGCGGGAGTGAGGCGGCCAACACCGGTGGAAGGTGGCGTTTATGGGTGAAATTAGGGAGAAAGTGTAGGTATCGTGGAGATCTATCCATTCATGTATGTGTTGTAGGGTGGTAATGGCCGGAGCTTCACGAATTTGGAAAAAAAGGTGGCGGCTAGGGTTTCCTAATTTGAGCGGGTTTTGAGGGATTTGGGTTGGAGATTTGGAAAGTGGAGGTTGAGGTGATTGTATGGTGTGATTTTGGGGTGGTTTGGATGACGGCCGCCGTCGGTGGGAGATTTCCGACAAGAAGCACCACAGTGGAGGGTGCGGGCAGCAGAGATAGGGAGAGGGAGAAGAGAGAGTGAAGAGAGAGGAAGAGAAAAAGAAAATAGGGAAAAATGGGGGCAAATTTTGGGCTCTTTAGGATTTAAATAGCCTAAGTGAAGATTAAATTAGGACCGTTGGATCAAGTCAAGACGTGTGGCTAAGATTAAATCTCAGCCACTTAACCAAAATGACGTCGTTTTGGCGCGTCTGGTTGCGATCTTGAGCTGGGTGGGTCGAATGCAATTGGGCCGCATATTTGGTCCATGTTTTGGGCCAATTGTGCTTTAAAGCAAACAAAATCAACCCATATTAACCCCATCACTCAATATTTAAGAACTCTAATTCTAAAATCTACAAACACACACAAAAAATAAATCTAAAAAGGTACAATGTAGGAGAAAAGAAAGAGCAAAAATTAGGTATTTACAGCTGCCCCTCTTTGCTCGAGAACATGAAGAGTTTTCGTGCAAAGAAAGTGAATTACATAGCTGATTTTGCTCGTGTATCACTCCACTGAAAGCATTTTTGAAAAGCATGAACGAACTTTGCTTTCGAGGTTGCCTACATATCCTTGGCGATAAAGGAACCAGGTCAGTGTAGTTCGGGGAAAATTTGGTAGCTGGGACTACCAGACATTGGATTTAAAACTGTTGTTGTTGTTGCTGCTGTTATTGTTGTTACTGTCACTTACTGCTTACATTAAAAGAAAAAGATAAGAGAACTACATATGCCTCTCATGCTAAAAGTTACAAAATTCTTATCTATATGTCTTCTGGGGTCAAATCATGATTCTTGACTTGCTCGCTTGTGTTGACTTTAAATTGGATCTTGATGCTCTTTGAAGAGGATATTATGGCTCTTTCTTGATTGCTTCATTTCCTTATCCGAAATTGAGAAGATGAATCTTGAGACATCGAGTTGATCACATATTATCAAAGTTGACTCCAACTATCTTATGATTGAAAGACTTCTTTCTCATGGTGGGAATTGGAACTACAAGCTTTAATCATCACTTGTGCTTTACAGCGGGTCCTGCAAATCCATCAAAGACGAACAGAACGAACGAAATTTTTTTCCCCAGTTTGGCACTAGGGAAAATTTTGTGAGTTATTAGAGGAAGCTATAAACTATATGCTTTGTTGAAAGGAAGACAAAGACAGTATTATAAACTAGCTATGTGAGGATATGCAACCAGGGAGGTAGTACCGTGTGTTAGAGAGAGAGAACATAAATTGGGGATGGCGCCCATTATCGTAGAAAGGAAATATAACAAGGGTTTAATACCCTATATTACTTAAAAGGAAACGTAACCAAGGTTGACATCCTGTATTATTAAAGGAATGTAATGAAGGGTTGGCACCCTGTATTACTGGAAGGGACGTAACCAGGGATTGGTACCCTGTATTACTGGAAGGGAACGTAACCAGAGGTTGGTACCCTGTATTACTAGAAGGGAACATAACCAGGGGTTGGTACCTTGTATTACTGAAATGGAATGTAACCAGGGGTTGGTACCCTGTATTACTGAAAGTAGTGTAACCAGGGGTTGGCACCCTCTATTACTGATAAGGAATGTAACCAGGGGTTGGTGCCCTGTATTACCGAAATAAATGTAACAAGGGGTCGACACCCTGTATTACTGAAAGGAATGTGATCAGGGGTTGATACCCTGTATTACTGAAAGAAGTGTAACCAAGGGTTGGCACCCTGTATTACTGAGATGGAATGTAACCAGGGGTTTGGTACCCCTGTATTATTGAAAGAAAAGTAATCATGGGTTAGCTCTCTGTATCACTAGGAGGAATGTAACCAGGGGTTGGTACCCTGTATTACTGGAAGAGAAAGAAACCATGGATTGGCACCATGTATCACTAGGAAGGATTGTAACAAGGGGTTGGTACCCTGTATTACTGGAAGAGAATGTAACCAGGGGTTAGTGCCCTATGTCACTGAAAGGGGATGTAACCAGGGGTTAGCGCTCTGTATCACTAAGAAGAAATGTAACCAGGGATTGATATCCTATATTACTGGAAAGGAAAATGTAACCAGGGGTTGGTACCCTGTATTACTAAAAAGAAATGTAACCAGGGGTTAGCACCCTGTATTACTAAAAATAAATGTAACCAGGGGTTGGAAACCTATATTACTAAAGAGAAATGTAACCAGGGGTTGGTACCCTGTATTACTGAGATGAAATATAACCAGGGGTTGGTACCATGTATTACTAAAGAGGAATGTAACCAGGGGTTGGTACCCTGTATACTGATAAAGTGTTGAATCCCTCTAGGCGAAAAGGTTCTACCTAAGTTAAGTTATGCCAAAACAAGCATGAGCGAAGGGTACTTCTACCCGGAACTATAAGCTGGATCCCCCTAGGCAAAACGGTTCTACCTGAGTTAAGATACGAAAATGGGAGGTATGGACAGTAGTGATGCATGCTGAAAATAAAAGAAAATTGGGGATTTTAAGGAGCTACATTTGGTGACATTCGTCCTTTGAGAATCTCCATTCTACATTTCTTTTGTTCTTGCTCCAAACAAAGAAAAATTTGTGAGTTTTCAAAGTGATGGTCGGTTTGTGGCCTTGATGCTCTGTTGTAATTTGAATTCACGGCCAGTCCGCTATTGAAGAACTGATTCTATTCTCAGATACTCTGTTTTGTCTGGAGACCTTGTTTTTTGACGTTGCCCTGACTGCTTCATAGTCGGATGTCCATGGTGCCGCTAACCCTTGTCCCTAAGGCAACGCAATTTTTTCCTTTAAAATCAAACTTAGTTGTCTTGCACCTAGTACCAGTTTGTGTCTGTAGTGCTTATCAACTTTTCTCATGAAGCAGGTCTTGCTTAGGCGACCTTTTCAGTTTCTTTGAGACACTTTATTTGCCTTATCAAATGGGATCACAGATGGATTCTGCCTTCGCAAATGCCATATATGCCCCAAATTGTGCTTGCTATTATGGGGAAACTGCAGTCAGTTTTTGCAGCCATTTCTTTGCTTCTCTTTTGATGCAAGATTAGACCGAAAGGGACTCAAAGAAAAATTATGGGTAAAAACAGAAGAATAATTTAAGGTGATAAAGAACTGTGCTTAAACAAAAGGTGTCCCTTTCGGGGAAAAGGAATATGGAGACTTATCTAGAAGTATGTGCCGACTTCAATGAATCATGACATGCATTTTGGACTGGACGCCTGATTTGTCTGAGCTGTCTAATTCTCAAAATCCATGCAAATTTTCATCTTGAAACTGTCTTGAAACGCCGGCTAGTAGCGCCCTTTGCGGATTTTCGCTAACTGGCCTCTCTCATTTCTCTACTCACCGTCACCTTATGGTTCCCATCTGGGTGAAGAGAGAGGAAGAGAAAAAGAAAATAGGGCAAAATGTGGGCAAATTTTGGGCTCTTTAGGCTTTAAATAGCCTAAGTTAAGATTAAACTAGGACTGTTAGATCAAGTCAAGAAGTGTGGCTAAGATTAAATCTCGGCCACTTAACCAAAACAATGCCGTTTTGGCGCGTCTGGTTGGGGTCTTGAGCTGGGCGGGTTGAATGAAATTGGGCCGCAGATTTGGTCCATGTTTTGGGCCAGTTGTGCTTTAAATCAAACAAAATGAATCCATATTAACCCAATCACTCAATATTTAAGAACTCTAATTCTAAAATCTACAAACACACACACAAAATAAATCTAAAAAGGTACAATGTAGGAGGAAAAGAAAGAGCAAAAATTAGGTATTTACACTGGTCACACAATTTAACAAAAGACTATATTATGTTATCAATAGATAGTTTTCTTCATTTCTTTTAGCGTTTTTGGTAGGAATATTTGAGATTGATTGATCTTATCGTATTTTGTGATTTAAGTTCCTTTTGTTGTTGATGGTTTTCAAGAATTCCGAGTGAATAATAGTTTTTTTTTCTAATATTAAATGCGAGGATGGAATCCTTGCCTCTCTTGTTTGTTCATCTCACAAGAAGAACTCCACAAACAATCTCAAAGGAATATAGCGAGCCCCGGGTTTCACCAATGCAATTTATTTGAAATATAAGTTAGAATTGTTATAAATATATATTATATAATAGATGTTCATTTAGTACTCCGTTGTAAATAAGCTTCCTGAAGAAGCTTATCATTTTGGTACTCCGTTATGGATAAACATTACCTCCGGAAGAAGATTATCTACATCTAGTACAGTAGCAGCTTACAAGAAGCTTGCAGTAGCAGCTTACAAGCAGCTTACACAGCAGCTTACAGTAGCATCTTACAAGTAGCTTACACAACAGCTTGCAGTAGCAGCTTCTTTCTTCTATAAATAGAGGAGATTTCAGTTCATTATGTACATCAGTTTGAAAGTTCAAT
>ML322945.1:0-36142 GCA_005239505.1 Nicotiana paniculata | reverse complement strand
GGGGATGTAAAGACCCGTAACATTTTCTCGCTTTAAAATAATTCCCGAATGAGTCCCCAAGTTGTTTTATTATGGGAATCTTTGAAACAAACCTGAACTGAGTAAAAAGTACCCCGAGACTTAAAGAATATAAATTTTCCAGAAAGTAGGTGTTATGCGACGCACTATGCAATCACACATCGTGTATGCGGATCGCATAATGGTCGCATACCTAGGCAGAGTACTGCCCCTTTTGATGTCAACTATGCGGTCCAGTATGCGATCGCATAACGTGTATGCGGACCGCACAATGGTCGCATACCTGGGCAGTGTCTTTCGAATTTTGGCCCTTCTTAAGGGCCATTATGCGGTCGATTATGCAGACCGCATGTCAGGAATGTGATTCTTGTGTCGGGCTTCTATTTTTCTAATTTTAAAACCCGACCCCAGTCCAATAAAAACACCATCCCCTTCATTTTTAACCATTTTCTGGGATATTAGAGAGATGAAAGAGTGGGTTCTAGAGAGAGAGAGAGTCCCAACTTCATCAAATTGGTCTTCCTTCATCACTCAAGCTTGGAACTAATCAAGTAGAACACAAATTTCTTCACTCTAAGAGGTAAGCTTCCACCCCATTAACCCTAAATTTCCAAGTATTGTTAAAATGAAACATGGGTTGGATAGTTCATGAAGACGGGGTAAAGAACCTTGCATGCATGCACCCAATCTGCCGTAATCTAGTTAAGGAAAATAGGTAGGGGTAATCTCTCATTAAAGAAGGGTTATCTAATCTAAAAAGAACACCTAGTGTTTGATAGAAAGCTCAAATGAGTTCGAGACATGTTCATGATTCCTAATTCTAAGTTTAAATGTGCAGCATTATGAAGATTGATGGTGCTAGAAGGCCTGGTGATTTGAGATAGATATTAAGAAAAAATCCCGATTCGAGGTATGTATGGCTAACTTTAACCTTCGTAGAATCCTCTTGTGTGTTTCGGGTATTTGGTATGTGTGCCTTGTTTGGAAATATGTGAATTGATTGTTCAGACGTGTTGAGGCGTGAGATTCTATTCTCTGATTTTCCTGGTTGATTGTCATGTTACTATGCTGTATGAAGTTGTGAAATGTGCTCAAATGTGGGAATGTATAAAATAGTTGAAATCCATACGTGGAAAGTCATGAAAAGAGTATTGTGAAACAATGTAACTGAATTGGGCGATTGTGGAAACACAGTGTTCATGAGATTAGTACTTGATGAGAGTTATGGTGCCTTGGGCCCAAATACATAAATTTTTTATAGGAACTTGTATTCCTTAAAGTGATGATTCTTGTGATGTAATTGTTTGTGGTTGCTGTTATGAAATGTGATTGTCAGGTGGGATCGGGTTGCACGCCACAACACAAAGCAATAAGCTTGATAAGGTGTGAGGAAATAAGGATGGCCGAGGTAATAAGGGTGGCCGGGGTAACAAGGGTGGCACAGGTAATAAGGGTGGCCGAGGTAATAAGGACGGAATGTGATCGTTATCACCATCGAAATGAAAAATCGGGGAAACTCTTGAATATGGAAATGTTGAAAAGGGGAAAAAGAGAGATAGTGAAACTTGATGATTTGGTTGTTCTTTTCCACGTGCATTGATTGATTTATTCTATTACTGTTTCTTACTTGTGTATTGTTTGATTGTACTTGGGATGAAGTTTGTTCATACATACTAGTACTATTCCACAGTACTATCGTCCCTTTTGCCGGGGGCTCTACATTTTCTTATATAAATATAGGTGGTTCTACAGCAGGTAATTCAGCCCATCGTCAGTAGTGCCTCTTCTCCTTTCCGTCAGCTCTTCTGGTGAGCCCCACTTCCTCCTGGGCCAAGTGTGGCTCATGTCACCTTGATTTGAGTTTATGGTGTAGTGTAAGGTATAACCGGGGCCTTGTTGCCGGCAAGTAGCATATAAATCTTTTGTACTTGTAGAGGCTCCGTAGACATAATGTGGGAAAAGTATGTATATGTTTTTTGGGTAGTAAGCGTATGGTTTTGAATCGTGGCCCACGTTGTTAATGTTGTATGTATTTTGTAAGTATTTGGTATCGTGTGTTAGTTATGATAAAAAAAGTAGAAGTGAATTCACGTTGGAACTTTATGCTTAAGTTATAAATGGCTATTTTACTTGAACGATGCATATTGAAATCACGGGGTAACGCGTGGGATAGGAAAGGAAAATCAGGTTCGCTTGACTGGGTTACCCAGTTGAGTGCCGGTCGCGTCCCTCGATTTTGGGGCGTGACAAATTTTTGATGTTATTGAGTCAATTATGTCTACATACGATTGTTTCAGAGTCGGATTCGAGAGGAAAAGCGATGCTAGAAGCTTGATTTGCATTTTGGAACCGAGGTAAGTGTTTGTCCGAACCTTAGCTTGAGGGAATTGGTATAAAGTCTTATTTGTTATGTGTTATTCCATGTCCAACATATAGGTGAGGTAATGGGCACCTATACGTTGTGGTCAAACATGCCCGTGAGTCGAACTTGATGATTTACATAGTGTTCTTTGATATTCTCTGTGTTATGGACTAATTGTTATTCAGAAAGTGATACTTTGAGGGTATTTCATGATGTAGAATGTTATTGATTATTCGTTCGGTTGAGTATTATTTGTTATATTATATCTCTGAGTGAGATTGGTTATAGCTTAGTCCCTTGCCAAGACGGTAAAATACTTGTCGAATATTTCTGTACATTTGAAGTTTCCTATCATTTAATTTTCCTGTCAAATTGTTGCTTTTATATTTGATATGCACGAGGGGACATTCCGTGCCGAGTGATTGTGAGGTTACGCACGAGGGGACATTTGGTGCCTAGTGATTATCTATTTATGCATGAGGGGACATTCCCTGTCGAGTGATTGTTAGGTTATGCACGAGGGGACATTCCGTGACGAGTGATTATTTATTTACGCACAAGGGGACATTCCGTGCCGAGTGTTTATGTGAGGTTATAGCACGAGGAGACATGTTGTGCCGTTTGTTTATTTATCTGTTCAGAGTTATTAATTTTTGTTGTTACTTTATACATTTCAGCTGTTATCTCGTTTTCTGCCATTTCAGTGAATTGTTAACCCTGTCCCCATCATGTTCCTCGCCGTTGTTATATTTACTTGCTTATTTCCGGTCATTATTTCCTGTTATACTATTGAATTGCACATGTGTTATTTATTGTTGTGTCCTAGCCTCGTCACTACATCGCCAAGGTTAGGCTCGACACTTACTCAGTACATGGGGTCGGTTGTACTGATGCTACACCTGCACTTCTCTATGTTGTGCAGATTATAGCGCCGGACCCAGTGGAAAAAGATTCAGGGAGTAGCCTTCAGTCCACGGAGACACTGAGGTAGTCCTACAGGCGTTCGCAGGCCTTGGCGTCACCTCTCATTTCTTTCCTTCTATCTTATCTTACATTTCTAGACTGTTGTATCATTTTACTTCAAACTCTTGTTTTTAGCAAAATCTTAGACTGTTCGTGAGATTGTGATACCGATTCTGGAGTTGTACTTAAGGAAATTATTTCGAGATTTCTAATTAGTTCTTTAATTTTATATTACTTCCGCATTTTTATTATAATCGTTCTAGTTATAATTATTATTTTGAATGGTTAATAAGTCAAATCAATAAGAATGTTGGCTTGTCTAGCGGGTTCAACGTTAGACGCCATCACAACCTGAAGGTGGGATTTCGGATCGTGACAACATGTTGGGTTTAGAGCTCCGAGATCTCGAGTGAGTTTCGGGTAGGCTTCAGGATGTTTTTAAATTGTAAAAAAAA
Source organism: Nicotiana paniculata (assembly GCA_005239505.1). Taxonomy (NCBI): domain Eukaryota; kingdom Viridiplantae; phylum Streptophyta; class Magnoliopsida; order Solanales; family Solanaceae; genus Nicotiana; species Nicotiana paniculata. The sequence continues at coordinate 32,344 of ML322945.1, read as the reverse complement.
TCTGTTGTCATAACACTTTATGGAGCACTGGTGCTCCACGTTTTTTCTTCAAAAAAAAAAAAATCACAACAGCCCTAAACTATTAAAACACTAGCTCGGGCAGCAACCCTTTTCTTCATATTTTTCGAACTACCAAGCCCTAGAGACGATTTTCTTCACCCAAGTTCATCTCCAAAGTGTTGGAAATCAATTCTAAACTCTACTCTTTCAATTACCCAGTATTTTTCATCACTTTAAAATAAAAAATCAAGAATTTTCATGGTAAAAATTGAGGGTTTGGGTAGAATTAGGGAATTTTATAAAAATCAAATCTTTACCTCGAATTGAGATCGGATTTCAAAACTAATTGTATATTTCGGTTCGTGGGTGAATGGGTAAACATAATTTGGTACGAACCCCGAGTATAGACCAAGCAGGCCCGGGGTCACGTTTTCACTTTTTTTTTTTGAGAAAACTTAGGAAAAATTATAATTTTCAATAAAGCTAGTTCCTTTAGCCTTAATTAATGATATTGAGTTAATTATGATTAGATTCGAGCAAGTTAGAGCAAGATTCTAAAGGAAAAGCTATAATTGAGATGTGAGTGGCCTACGAAATTGAGGTAAGTGTTTGGTCTAACTTTGACTTAGGTAAGTATCTATGCATCACCCAATTTGCCTGTGAAGCATGATCCCTTTCCCGTTCCCAACTTAGTTGATCCTTGTTTTAATTGTTCTATGTCCATTATTGTTTCTATGACTACTTGGTCTTGTTATTTTATTGTTAGTTATTGTTGTAGTTATTTTGGAAAGAGTATTGGTTGTTTTAGCTTGAAACTTTGTGGTACAAACGGTTGAGCGGTCTGACATTGTTTTTACGAATTATATACATATATATGTTCCTGTTGGTTCCATTTGTGATAATATTCAGGAAGTGATGAGGAATGCAGTTTAATTGTTTTATGCTTGTTGAGGTTTACGTGGTTGTTTGGTTTTAATTGATTGTTGCCAATTATTGTGGCAAGTGTATTAAAAGTGTTGACTGTTCTTTTGATTTTATCATGATACATAAAGACTGAGCTGGGTGTCAGCATTACGGTGTTTACATATATTCTGGTTGGTTTTATTGTGAAATGTATTGGTCGAACTGTCACGACCCCAAATACTAACCGACCGTGATAGCGCCTATTGTGGAACTAGGCTAGATGACCGTCACATTACTATGCTTTCGTTCAATTTTTATAGTTCACAATTTAATAATAAGCAAGCAACCATAGCATCAACTAATATAATTAAGTCTTAGAGTCCCCATAATAGTCCAAACAAACCTCCCCAGAACTGGAGTCAATAGTCATGAGCATCTAAGAATAGGTAAGTCTAACTCTACTAAACTATAATATATGTATCTGAATCAAATGCTAAAAAACACAATAAGGAAGGGAAGTGGAGAGGCTGTGGACGCTGGACAGCTACCTCGAAATCCCGTGAAATCTGCTAACGAACAAGCAAGAACCGCTACTACTCCAGATCGTCACCTAAATCTGTACACAGAGGCACAATGAGTCTTTATGAGTACTCCAACTCAGTAGTAATGAAAATAAATCACAGTCTGAGTAATATAAAACACACAGTACAGATACACAATTCCACAAAACCAGTAAAACACCAAGTCACCATGTAGTATTTATCAAATACTAAGTTCGATATCAGTTTTAAGAAATCCTTTGAAACAAGTACAATATCAGTATATCTCAGTAAAATTCTCAGTAAAAACCAGTTTGAAAACGAAGTAAATCATATTTAGGAAACTTAGTAAAATCAGCATAAATCCGCCCCTCGGGCCAAAATCATTTCGTGTAACAGTTTCCCTCAGGAATTCTCTCAATCACTCAGTATCAATCATCACCCAGTATCATCATCACTCAGTATCATCATCACTCAGTATCAGCCCTGTGGGAAATCATCACTCAATATCGGTATCGTCGCTCATTGGGGGTGTGTACAAACTCCGGAGGGGCTCCTACAACCCAAGTGCAATAATAACATAAGGCCTAAAGCCTCATCACCACTCTCCTTAGGCCTGAAAGCCTCCTCACCACACTCTCGAGACCTGAAAGCCTCCTCACCACACTCCTGAGGCCTGAAAGCCTCCTCACCACTTAGTCAGACACTCTCAATTTTCCCTTAGGCCATAAACATAGGTTCTCGACCCAAAACACTGTTTCAATTTTCAAATAATAGTATCAAAATACTCTGAGTGTCAAAATAATTTATCAGGAAAAGACTGAGTGTAAAATCATAGCAGATCAGTGAGGAAAATATAGTAAACATAGCCCCCAAGGGGTAAACAGATCGGCACTAGGCCCTAAACATGGCTTTCAGCCTAAAACCTATCATAATATATAAATACTATTTAAGCAAGGCTTAAAAATCGGTTTCACAACTCAATTGTCGCCTAAATAGGAAAGATGTTCCAAAGTTTCCACCACTTTATTTCAAAACCCGTGAAAATGGTGCATAGTCCGGGGTTTCATACCCTTAGGACAGGATTTAAAGACATCACTTACCTCAAAACTAGGCCGTAACTATTCCGCAATGCGGTTGCCTCTCGAATCAACCTCCGAAGGCTCCAAATTTACCAAGTTCATATTTTTATCATCAATATAAGCTTAAAGAACAAAGTCCAATCGAAAGATATCAAATTTAACTCAAAAACCCGAAATCGGTCAAAACCCAACCCCTAGGCCCGCGTCCCAAAACTCAGAACCTTTTAAACAAAGTTTTTCTTCATCATCTCACGAGTCCGTACATATAAAGAACATCAAATTCGGAGTCCGTTTGACCCCTCAAATCGAGCCTTAAAGGTCTCATAATCTCAAGTTCTAAGCCCCTTTTTCTACTGATTTTCATGAATCAAATGCTGAGATTATGGTCTATAATCACCCATAAGTGGGTTTTAATAATCAAATTACTTACCTCTGCGAAGAATACTGATTTTCCCCTTCAAAAGTCGCCCAAAAAGCTCTCTTCCGTACAACAATGGTGTAAAAATATGTTAGGGTCGCGGAGGTTTAATTTATATATATTGCCCAGGTATTTCTGCACCTTTGACTCACTTAACCGCACCTGCGAGACCGCACCTGCGACCCACTGTCCGCTCCTGCGGTCAAACTTCTGCAGGTGCAGAAATCTCTGTGATTTCACACCAGCAGCTTTTTGCTGCAAATTTCCAACTTCGAAATTCCCGTTAACCATTAGGACTAAGTGACTAAATTCTCATTTAACCATTCCGATTTCAAGCCTAGCAATTCTAACACATCAATAATAGAATAACCAGTCCATGAAAAATTTATAACAGTAATTATAGTGTAGGTTTTACGTAACGACAGACCGGGTCGTTACACGAACCTTACAAGCTATACTGTCTTCTGTTTGAAATTTGTTGAAATAAAAGTGTTGTGAAAGGCTTGGCCTGAACTGTGAATGTTTTTTATGAATAAACAAAATTGTTGTGATAAGGGGGTTGTGATGAGGGTGGATAATTTATTGTGATATTGTGAATAGGTGGGATCGAGTTGCACGCCACAACAAGACAATGATAAGGGAGAATACGCATGTTTTACTGTTTATAAAATAAAGGCTGGAACACTCATTGTTTTTTAATCATTATTTTATACTCTGCTTTTACTATTATTTTAAAGTGAAACTTGTTCTATTTACAATTTGTCGAGACATAAATATTGTGAAAGGCTTTGACCTGAAAAGCGATGATAAGGGGGCTGTGACAAGGGGCTGTGATAAAGGTGGATAATTGATTGTGATACGGGTGAATAAATTGATTGCGATATAGGTGAATAAATTGATATGATATGTCTGGTGGGATCGGCTTGCACGCTGCAACAAGGATCAATAAGGGAGGACAACAATATTTTTAATGATTTTCAAAGAAAAACAAAGATTTGAAAACTAATATTTTATATTACTATGTTTCATATTTTGGCACTACTTTTATTTAAAGTTAAAGTTTGGAAACTTGAAAATTATTTGATTGTTTGTTATAGTTGAGGCCTGGAAAAGGGCGGTTGAGTTATTTCATTGTTGTTGCAGTACTTAATTATTCGTTTAGATTCCCTTCTTGCTTTACATTTATTGCCTCAGTTATATTTTTCTTGTTCGTGTAGAATTGTCTTAGTGTGTTATTGTATATATTATTGTTACAGGTTATATGTTGTTAATGCCCCACCTTAGCCTCTTCCCTACTTCATCGAGGTAAGGCTCGGCACTTACTCAGTACATGGGGTCGGTTGTACTGATATTACACTCTGCACTCTTTTGTGCAAATCCAGGTATCGACCAGCAGTAGAGATATTTAGAGCTGCTATTCATTTATTCGGAGGCACGAGGTATATCTGCAGGCGTTCGCAGATCCTGTGAGTCTTCTCCTATTTTCATAACGTTGTTTTATTATATTCAGAACAGTTACATTACTTCTTTCATCCTATTATTTGTAGTATTCTTTAGTAGTTCGGGAATTGTGACACCAGACCCTGGGGTAGTCTTAGAGTTATTTATATAGTTATCTCGTGGTTCACTTTATTTAATTGGTTATTATTATTATTATTTTATTTTATTTTGTTGGGATTATTTTGATTAAGTTCATTATAAATTTATTTATTTATTCTTAAGTAATTAATTAAGGAAATTAGTTAATCGACTTCTAACATTGGCTTGCCTAGCAAGTGTGGTGTTAGGCGCCATCACGATCCCTAAGGTTGGGAATTTGGGTCGTGACAAGTTGGTATTAGAGCACTAGGTTGCTTAGGTCTCACAATTCACGAACAAACTTGGTAGGGTCTGAAGGATCAGTATGGAGACGTCTGTACTTATCTCTCAGAGGCTATGAAGTTAGGAACAATCTCACTTATATTCTACTCCATCGTGCGAATTTATTCTACCATTGATGATTGAACTTGCCTATTCTTGTCCCCTCACAGATCTTGACAACATGCGAAGCGTCTACAACCGGACAAGAGATGAAGCCCCAATGAAAACTATGATTAGGGGGAGAGACAAAAGTAGAGCTCATTCTAAAGCTTGAACATCAGCACCTATTGTACAGTTTGAAATGGATCTAGACGCGGAGGTTCTTGCTCAGCCGGTACATATTAGAGTAGCCCATATCCCAGAGGGATTTATAGTTACTTCAGTACTGCATAACAAGATAATAGTTGAAAGCAACAGAGTTGATGTATATAAGATGTGAAGTTTAACATTATGAATTATCAGACACTGTGACCTATCGCTTGATTCGCTTCGGGCCAAGTGAAGAAGTCTCAAGGAATAGATTGCGGGGTCATGTGTTATATCAGTTCTGGCTCGGAATGTATAAGGCTCGAGATTTTGCAAGAGATAAAGCTGGGACATGCGGTATGTTTTCCTCCTTAATAACCACATACCTCAGTACCAAAGGAGTTATATGAACAACTTTGAATCTACAGAAGGTCTACTCAGCGTGGAAGTCACAGTTGTGGATTTTGGGGTGCTCCAGAGGGAGTAGAGTGGTTAACAAGCTTCTAGACTATATGGTTCGTGCCAAGATTCATCTGTATAGAGCTCTACTTTTATGATCATTGTGTGTCAATAGGGATGAGAGTTACCCCAAAATAATAACGAAGAGTATATGAATAAACGGGGTAGTTCAGTAGTGTTGAGTCAACATAGTAAAAGTAGAAATCGGTCGCTGGTGTTTGTGGCAAGCTTACGAAGAGGATGACCAGCCAATGGAACATCAATTACTTGACTCGGTTCTCATAAATTATTTTAGAAGAGTTTGTTTCTCCGACTCTCCATAATACGTGTTGGATAGGGTTGAAAGATTGCGTCAGGTCATATGACGGTGTCAGAATATGCCATCAGGTTCGATAAGTAAGCCCATCATGCTCCTACTTCGATTCATCTAGCTAGAGAGCAAGTCCACAGACTCATTAAAGGATTCAATTATGACTGTAAGATTTTGTGCGACTCGGGGCAAGTTGATACTTTATGTCGGCTAGTGGGGGAGTCATATTTCATCAGAGCACTCAGGCTACGTGCCCCATTGCAGTTACAACTCAACTACAAGACCAACAAGGGAAAAATGAGTCGGAATGTCGAAAGTGGAGGTTAGATTCCTAGAGGTGGAGACCTAGCCTGATGATATATTTTCCATGGTATGGCTAAGGTCGTTACATTAAATGGTGTCATTACAAGAACAATCTCTAACTAGTATAAAGTGATGATTTCCTGAACATAATACGGTTATGCGTAACTAATAAAATTCTTCTAATATGCTATAATCTCGGGTGAGCTTCGTAACTCAAAAATCTACTTATGTGAATACTTGTATTGAGAAATTCTATGAGGTAGACATGTCTATCACTACGTGTTGTAATTTTGTCAACAGAGAATATTTAAAAGAAGGAAAATGAAGGTTTGGAGTGACACGAAATGCATATTACTTGTGATTTAGAATTGAGGACGAGATCCTCCTGTTCTAATATGATTTGGTATATTTAGGCCGGGTTGCGAGCCACAGTGGAAGTTATGTAAGGATGAGCACTTTGTGATGGAAATTCTTGTGTTTAAATGCTCCCGTGTGAATTAAAATTTTACTGTAGTACTGGTAGGGAGTCATGCTTGTTAGGGTTATTCAAATATTTCTGTGTAATAATAATAATAATAATAATTATAATAATATTAGTAATAAGTAAACAACTAAATAAATAAATTAGTTAACTGTGCATAATTTTACAAATCCGTGTTCTAATTATTGAGCTTTGACCTAGGAGGGATGTGCCCGCCAAAGTGCCGTTAAATGAGATACGTTGATTCGGGTAAATAATTATGATGTCTTCATGAATCACATCTCATTATCAGTATTCTGAAGGTTTGAAAGGATATTATTGCTAACATGAAGCTTTGTGATAATTCCGTAATTGGCTATGAACAACTACTAAAAAAATAGAGGCGATGAGTATGGCAAGTGTCACGACCCAAAATCTATGGGTTGTGATGGCGCCGGACACACTGGCAGGCAAGCCAATCCCTGAACTAGTTCAAACAACTTACTGCTTAACATTTTCGAAATCATGCTTCTTTTTCCTGCATTTCATAACCAAATACTAAGATAAATTCTCGTAAATTAAACTTTAAAAAAAACTGTGGGAAATATAATTAATGCAATACAAGAAATACCAACATATCCCCAGAACCCGGTGACACAAGTACATGAGCAATTTCTATGAATTTATACAATTAAATTGGAAAAGGCAATAGAGATAATAGTGTAATGACATAGAAGGGAGACTCTGCCAGCTATGGAGTCCCTCTGGAAGAATGCAGCCTGAGTAAGTCTCCAAATCAATCAGTGCACTATGAGGGTACCTCTGCAACAAAATGCACAGGAAGTGTAGCATGAGTACATAAATATATATGTAGCAAGTGAATATCCCGTCTAATCTCGAAGGAGTAGTGACGAGAGGTCAACTCGACACTCACTAAGGTCCAACAATAGTAATATGACAGCATATAATGAAAACGGTAGGCATGTGAAGGCAGATAAGCAACAATGTGAATATAAGGCACTGAAATCTGCGAAATTCTGAAAATAACTAGTAACAATTTTTCCACTCCCGTTTTCCTCAAATATCAAAATAAATAACAGTCCCCGCTTTCTTTTACTCAAATGTCTGACAAGTCAATATCTATAAAGCAGTAACAAGTAGATATATGTACATAGGAATAGACAACCGGCCGGAGTCATAAGGAAAATAGCTATGCACTGCCGAGGATCGAACGACCCGTCCCAAAAGTGCATGCTTACCATAATCATGTCTGCGCACTGCCGAGGATCGAACGGACTGAACAAAAAGTGCGTCTTTCAATTTATTTATACCTGTGCACAACGAGGATCGATCGGCCCGTCCCAAAAGTGCACCTTTCAATCAGCCGTGGCGTACGGATATAAATCACATATCGCTCGCGGAATAGAAAATGCGAAGCGGTCACATGCACACACAATATTCATTTCTTTACACACACAACATTCATTTCTTTTCATATTACTTTCCCGAAACAATTACTTTCACTATTACTTCCTGTAAAATCAATCCTTTTCATGGTATTTACGGTAGAACGATTTCTTTCATATTATTCCTGGTAACAATTCCTTTCGTGTTACTGTCCGTAAAACAATTCCTTTCATAATATTTAAATTCCATAAATGTCATAGAAACAGATCTACATATAATAAGGGCTCATAGCATATAGTTCATTACGAGTAGAAAACAGACCATGATGTGGGGCCTAGCTACCCGGACAGAACAATCATAGCCGCTACGTACGAACTCTACTCACTTGGTACGTATGTAGCCCCCACAAATAATTACACGCAGCACGTAGAACACGTATGGGGACAATTCCCTCTTACAAGGTTAGAAAGGAGACTCACCTCGTGTCGAAACTATCCCTAGAATCAATGATGGGCCAGAAAACTCTAAAATCTACCCTCGAGGTCTCGCAACTAGTCAAGTATAGTACATTACATCAATTCATGATCAAGAAGAGAAATTATCCTCTTTTATTCAAAATTTCACATTCTTAACGAATTCCCAAATTTCCACATTGGGCGCCAAAATGCTCCCGGGTCATCGAAAACCCGTTCCGAACATACGCCCAAGTCCGATATCATCATACGAAGCTACTGACACTGTCGGAACTAGATTCCGATGTCGTTTTCTCAAAATATTGACCGAATTCAAACTTGGACAAATATGCCAACCTTAAGGAACCAAGTGTTCCTATAGCACTCTAAACACTTCCAAGACCCGAACCCCCCATCCCCGCAGGTCATAAATCACGAGAAGCCGCTATGGAAAGTTTCATTTAAGGGAATGGGGTCCTAATACGAAAAATGACCGGTCGGGTCGTTACATTCTCCCCCTCTTAAACAAACGTTCGTCCTCGAACGGGTCTATAATCGTACCTGAAGTGCTGATTAACTGTGGATATCTACTCCGCATGTCCTCCTCGGACTCCCAAGTCGCCTCCTGAACTGGTTGGCCCCTCCTTTGGACCTTTACTGCCGAAACTGCCTTGGACCTCAATTGGCGGTCCTATCTATCAACAATAGAAACTGGCTCCTCCTCGTATAAGGCCCTTCATCGGCGAAACCTTCAGCAGAACCTTATCTCCCTCCATGAATGCTACATCACGCGCCCGCTGATCCGTGTAACTCTTCCTATAATGTTGACGATAAAACTACAACGAAGAAAGCGTAGACATTCCTGACCGACTGCAGAGTTAACAAAACATTTAAATCCTCTCCCTTGCCGTAGATCATCATCACATAGAAAACTAACTAATGGTGGTTGCCCTGAAGTTTACTTCATATAATCACATCGCACTTGACCCCTAATCCAGTAACCTCGTCTCACCCAGTATGAAATATTCAGTCAGCAAACCTTCCGAGACATGACCAACAGCCACACACGATTCTATAATGCGCCAATAGGCCACAACTCAAATCATGATACACAAGAAATGACTCAGGAAAGGACTACACAACTCACGCAACTAATATAAACCTTCCCCACAATACAGGAAGTAAAACACAAGGATCATAACAACACGCGAGAATATTCTAACAATCACAATACATGCTAATTCCTTAAGCAGTGGTCTGAACCACCATAAACCTTCCGGGATCTGCCTATACCTGACAGGCCATAGCACTTGAATGCTTCCAACTGAAATCTATTATGACGGCCGACGAGCCCCACACACATCTGCACATACCATACACATACTGGATCACACCGTAGGGACTGATCACTGCCGAACATGTGCCATTTCAACCATGGCTAACCAAATCCATCTTGTTTTAATCATCTACAAGTGCTTCAGAAATAACAGTAGCTTCTTTTACCTCATAGCAACTCAACCCTCACTCTTTCTGAGTGACCCTGATTCACGAGACCGTGCTGCCTAAACCTCGAAGCTCGTCTCATCCCCCTCCAATGACCATCTCCACAATACATAGTCTATTCTCTTACTCGTTCCCTTATATCCTTTATGTTGAAAGTAACATACAACGCTTCAATCATCTTTCCCTTCTCTCAGGATTTATGCTGCAAAAGCCCAATTCTTAATAATATTACTGCTTGAAACTTTTAAACACCGCATTCTCATTCCTTCAATTTTATTATGATCACTGGTGCGAGTCACCCACTATGACTGGCCCCGAATATAATCAACTCCAAGGCTCTTCTAGCACAAGAACATCCTCTCAATGAAGTACGTGGCCGAGTCACTGCCCGCTCAACCTGCCTACGCCTTAAGCCTAAATTCTGAATCTTTCAAATCCTAACCCTATTCTAATAGGACCTATCTGCACATTTTTTTTTATCAAAACCCACGCATAATCACCGTTTTATTCCCCTCCCTCAGCTGAAATAACTTGCCAATATGCCGACCAATTTGCAACCCTATGAGAACACGATCCTACAATCCAACTGCGGGAGGTGGGAATCCCCCACTTAGCTCGAAGCTACTCCTTACCTTACTCTAGACACATGCTGGAATCCTTACTCCCTTGCTAGCATGATCTTGCTCAACCAATCTGTCAGCCCTTCCGAATTTTCCTATTAGCATTCCCCAAATACCCTAAATCCCTAGAATCATTCAGACATTCTTCCTCCTACCAAATCGCCGCTATGATCCCTTATAAAGAACTAACTAACCATACCACCGCTAACCTATACCCAGAAATACCCACTAACCTATACTCAGAAATACCTGCTAACCCATACCTAGAAATAATCCACCCATAGAAATCACCAACTGACACCGTCCAAAAATGCTGCATTACATACCCTCTACGACATCAATACCCCACCCTAAGCCTGTTCTCATTCACCAACCTTGTCTGTGTGTCCGCTCCTCCTGGACATTTACTAACTTCTCCACCACATCTTCCGATCCACTACAGCTCTCAAATCACTCCATATTTCCTTTAATATAGGTAGTCGTCCTACTAGTGACCTCATGCTACGCTGCCACTCTTCCACTTGTTAAACTCTTTTCTTTAAGAAACTACCGACTTCCGTTCCTTCCACCTGGACTTTCAGAAATTTAGCTGCCATCTGATACGTCTCTCATGACTTCCTTCATCACATTCTTCTCTCTGCGACCTCAATGCAATATTATTTCCCGTAGCTCTTAAACCTGCAGATCACCATAACTCCAGACTCTTCAAAGATCATCTTTCTCGAGTTGTCTTCACTAGAAGCAGCTATTCTATTCTTAACCACCCCATACCACGATCTTCGACATCCGTTTCTTCAACATTGCTTCACTACAGTTTATCCTAATGCAACTGAAGAATCATAACACCGGCGAACTTAACACATTTTATTTGATCAATGACGACAATACCACATCACAGGTGAGTATTCCACCTCACTCGAAACCACAAAGTCTTGCTACGTTATCAATCCCAACGGGACCTTTCATAGTCCAGATTCCTTTCCTTCACCGGAACTAATATAATGAAATCTCGAAATCTCCCCTTGAGAAGACCTCCCTTCAAGGCATTCATCACCCCAGCCTACGGGCAATCATTCTATCAAGATACCAGCACCGCGCGATAACCAATCGAAAACAAAATAATAATCTGAGAACAGCCTCAAAGTGCTCAGAATCACAACAGCTGAACTGAAGAAACATAATATTCTTTTTGCAGGGCAACAACAACAGCCCTCACTTGCTACACGTGGAAAACCTCTTGCACCATATCTGTAGCGCCATTACAATTCTTTAAACACTCGATTAAAAATAAGCGCTTCGCATCGCGTAAGATTGAGTAGGAAGGAAACATAACCATAATCCTTAAGGGAGTCAAATTGCACGATGAGGAAATCAAGAAGAAAAATACTCTTAACAGCCCTGTAGCCTCTCAAAGATAAGTACAGACGTCTCCGTACCGACCCGCAAGACTCTACTAGACTTGCTCATGACTCGTGAAACCTAGGGGAACCTAGAGCTCTGATACCACGTTATCACAACCCATAGATTTTCGGTCATGACAGGCAGCCTTGTGTATATTCCAGTTGGTGAGAGACTATTAGCTTCAGACATTGAAACGTTGGCTAATCAGTTCGTGAGGTTGGATATCTCCCCCAACAGTGTTCTAGCTCGTAATCGAGCATCTCCGGGACCGGCAGGATGGTGACCCACGTTTGGCGGTTCTTAGGGACACAGTTCGGCACTGTGATGCCAAGAAGGTTATAATTGGAGATGATAGTGTTTTGAGGATACATGGTCGGTTATGTGTGCGTAATGTTGATGGATTTCGTGAGTTGATCCTTGAGGAGGCTCACAGTTCTAAGTATTCCAGTCATCTAGGGGCAGGTAAAATGTACTAAGATTTGAGGCATCATTATTGGTAGAGAAGGACAAAAAAGGACATTGTTGTGTATGTGACACATTGCTTAAATTGTTAACAAGTAAAGTATGAGCATCAGAGACTTGGTGGTTGCTTCAGCAGATAGAGATTCCTGAGTGGAAGTGGGAGAGTATCACTATGGACTTCGTTGTTGGACTCCCATGGACTCAGAGGAAATCTGACGTAATTTGGATTATTGTAGTAGGCTGACTAAATCAGCACATTTCATTCCTTTGGAAAGTACTTATACTTCAAAGCGGTTGGATGAGTTATATATTCGGGAGATAGTTCGCCATCACGTTGTTCCCGTGTCTATTATTTCAGATCGAGATACGCAGCTTAATTCGCACTTTTGGGGGGCAATTGAGCGTGAGTTGGGTAACCGAGTTGAATTGAGTACAACATTTAACCCTCAGACTGTCGAACAATCTGAACATACCATTCAATTATTGGAGGATATGCTCCGCGCTTGTGTTATTGACTTTGGAGGTCCGTGGGATCAGTTCTTGCCGTTAGCGGAGTTTGCTTATAATAATAGTTATCAATCGAGCATTCAGATGGCTCCCTATGAGGCATTATATGGTAGACGGTGTAGATCGCTAGTTGGATGGTTCGAGCCTGAAGAAGCTCGGTTATTGGGTACAGATTTAGTGCAGGAGGCCTTAGATAAGGTCAAGATTATTTAGGATCGACTTCGTGTAGCTCAGTCTAGGAAAAAGAGTTCTGCAGATCGTAAGGTTCGTGATGTGGCATTATGGTTGGAGAGAGAGTATTGGTTCGCGAGTCGCCTATGAATAGTGTTATGAGATTTGGGAAGAAGGGTAAGTTGAGCACTAGGTATATTGGGCCGTTTGAGATTCTTGATAGGCTGGGGGAGGTAGCTTATAGACTTGCATTGCCTCCAGGGTTATCCTCGGTTGATCCTGTATTCCATTTGTCTATGCTCCGAAAATATCATGGTGACCTTTCCCACGTGTTAGATTTTGGCTCTGTCCAATTTGACAAAGACTTGACTTATGAGGAGGAGCTGGTAGCCATTTTAGACTTACGGTTCCCTAGCTGAGGTCTAAGAGTTATCCTTCGGTTCGAGTGCAGTGGAGAGGCCAGCCCGATGAGGCAACTAATTAGGAGTCAAGTCGGACATGCAGAGTAAATATCACACTTGTTTGCAAATTCAAGTAATCTTCTATGTCCCTTCGAGGACGAACGTTTGTTTTAAAGGTGGAGACTGTGATGACCCAATGGGTCATTTTATGAATTTAGACACCGTTCTATACTTATTAGCCATAATAAAATTAATTTTAACTACCTCAATTTTTGTGCGCAGTCGGGGCGTGAAACCGTAAAGCTTTTATGTGAAAATATAAGAAATAATAATTTTTAGTTGAAATATTTATGAAATAAAGAAAAGAATTAATGTTTAAAATCATTGGTATAGGGTCTGTATTTTGGTTCCGGAGCCTGGTACAGATTTGTTATGATATTTAATTTGGTAAAAAAAATGGAGTTCGTTTGACGTGATTTGGACATATGGTTGAAAAGTTATGAACTATAAGTGTTCTTGAGGAAAATAATGAGTTTTGAGGTTTAATTTGTTGTTTTACATGTTAGTTTCATGATTTGATCACACGATCAAGTCCGTATGATGCTTTTAGACTTGCGTGCATGTTTGATTTAGAGCCTCGAGGGCTCAGGTGAGTTTCAAATAGGTTTGGATTGTGTTGCGCTCGTTCTTTCTTATGCTTCGACGTCGTTTGTTCAAGCATAAATGATATCATATTGAAGAAATGAGCTCCAATTTCTATTTTTAATGAAGTATAGATCCGTATCATAATTACGGACCCGTAGCAAAAAGAATCATCGAATTTGGACATAGTATGAGGGTTTTATGGGCATTTTACTAAGGTTACGAGAAACAAGGCAGAATAGCTGGCAGAAAAATAAATACAAAACGGGTAGACTTCTTCTTCTTCAAATTTTCGAACCCCACAGCCTTAGGAACGAATTTCTTCACCAAATATCATCCCAAGTCATAGGTAATCAAATCTACAGTTTACCTTCAATTAACTATTATTTTCCATCACTTTTGAATCAAAAACTATGAATTTTCATGGTAAAAATTGAGGGTTTGGGTAGAATTAGACAATTTTATAATAATCGAATCTTTACCTCGAATTAAGGTTGGATTTTGAAATTAATTGTATATTTGGGTTCGTGGGTGAATGGGTAAATGCAATTTGGTCCGAATCCCGAGTTTAGACCAAGCGGGCCTGGGGTCGGGTTTTCACTTTTTTTTAGAAAACTTAGGAAAAATTATATTTTTCAATAAAATTAGTTCCTTTAACATTAGTTAATGATATTAAGTTAATTGTGATTATATTCGAGCAAGTTAGAGGTGAATTCAAAAGGAAAAGCAATAATTGAGCAGTGAGTGGCCTGCGAAATTGAGGTAAGTGTTAGGTCTAACTTTGGATTGAGGGAATAGGACTCCCCACTTGTTTTCTATGTCAAATTCATGGGCGTACTGTATAGGTGTGGTGACGAGTATCTATGCACCACCCAAATTGTTGTTATACATGATCCCCTTTCCCGTTCCCCACTTATTCAATCATTGTTTTAACTGTTACATGTTCTTTATTGTTTCTATGACTAATTGGCCTTGTTGAATTATTGTTAGTTATTGTTGTGACTATTTGGCAAGAATATTGGTTGTTTGAGCTGGTTTCCTTATGATATAAACATGGTTTAGAGGTTGTCATTGTTTTTATGAAATAAATGCATATATTTTGATATTCATGTTGGTTTCATGGTTGAGAGGTTAATGATGAAGTCATGAGAAAAAAATGCAGTTTATTATTTATAATTGTTGAGGTTCTCATGGTTATTGGGTTTCATGGAATTATTTCCAATTGTTGTTGCAAGTGTGTTAAAAATATTGGTTGTTCTCTTGAGTTTATTATAGTATATAAATACTGAGCTGGACTGACAGCGTACGGTGTTTACTTATATTCTGGTTGGTTTTATTGTGAAATGTTATTGGTTAAAGCTTACGAGCTATATGATATTTTGTTGAAATTGTGGAAATAATAGTATTGTGAGATGCTTGGCCTTAATCTTGAAAGTTGAAATAAATAAATAAATATACATGACTGTGATAAGGGTGGACAGGAGAAATAAATATATACGATTGCGATAAGGGTGTGTCACACCTCTTTCACTACCCCCGGATTAATGAAAGGTTGATTAGGGAGTTTTTCCACTTTAAGTGACATTATTCAGATTTGGGATTTATTTTAGTTTTCAGAGTCGCCAGCCGGATTTTTGATGATGCTCCGGGACACCATTTTATTTTAAAATCCCAAACCGAGGAAATTTTGACGCTGTTTTAATTTGTCTGCGACCACAAATCCGAGTAAGTTATTCTGTTAACCCGGGAAAAGGTGTTAGGCATTCCCGAGTTTCGTGGTTCTGGCACTGTCGCTTACTATTAATATTTGGCCTATATTATCTGATTGTTTTACGTGTATTAGCCTATTGTGCATTTAGCCTTTTTAAACCGCTTATAAATATTTATGAAATTATCATGAAACAAGTCACGATGGCGTGCACTTGTTGTTATTGGACATATTATAACTACGCCACATGAAATGCACCCGCAACTACAATATGCAATTTTCACTATAATTTGAAGTTGAAGATGAGGACATGAGTTTCCGCACCCGAGTGTAGATTACATAGTCAAAACTATGGTCATGACGGTTTTATAGTGCCTATTTGAGGCGATGTTTGATTATTCTTTATGTTTTCTATTTGAAGGAACATTTTAGTTTTAAAATCAATTAGGACGTTTTATGGATTTATCTTGGACAAGTAACGATGACGTACACTTGTTGTTTTTGAACACATGGTAATAACATCACATGAAATGCACCCTTGGTTGCTATATGCGTCTTATTAGTTGTTTGGAGTGAGGGTCGGGGGTATGAGTTGCCACTCCCGAGTGTAGTTTAGGGTAATTTGAGATAATAGTTTATTCTTTTTTCCAAATTTCAACCTAAAGATGTATTTTTCAACCTAAAGGATATGTGAAAGATTGTTTAAGTTTAAATTCTAAAGGACACAAATCTTGGGCTATGTCCATATTTAGCCCAAGTAATCATTTAACTCTTTTGGCCAATCCTAATTGTGGCTATTTTATAGGGAGGTCACTAGTTCAGGAAATCCAACTAAGTCTTAATAATCTTTACTTTCAAGTTTGATGAATAAATAGGAAATATGGTAATAAAAAATACAAGTTCATTCATATATATACTTATGAGCATAACACAATGGATTTACTGGTTTTCCATTTTTTGGTAGCCTAAACATGAATCTAAATTACTCATTAATTATGAAATGGATTGGCAAGGAAAAATCATGCTACTTTCAAAACTTTTATGATTTCTAGCAAAAAAAAATAAGATTGAACCACAGGAAGTCTTATTAATTTTTGAGGCAGTGATTCTTATCAATTTAAAACAAACTGATCTCATGTTTCTAAAAGCTTAAATTTCACACGTATGGATACATTGATTTTCGCAGATTTATGAGGCACAAGATAATCTACTGATTCTATTCGTGTTGAAACTCTACTGAATTTGAAATAACCATTTTTTCCTAAAATCCAAACGGGGTGTTTATACAGATTTTACATACGTTCTTTTGTCTAATATCATTTACAGAACAGACAAAATTGTAAAATTGAAATTCCAGAGACATGAATAAAATTGAAATTAAGCGTACAATCCAGTCTTAAATTTCATTACAATGAAAAGCTAACTAAATACAGGGGAATTATAACTTGACTGCCGCTATACACTTTCCAGAAGGAAAGAAACTAAAAATAAGTTTCTAACTAATTTGCTGACTCGAAACTCCCTTGAGGCCCCTTACGTTTGAGCTTCTCTTTGTAATCTCTAGAACACCCCAATATAATTTAGGTGTTTAGAAACTACAAAAACCAAACAGACCATGAAGAGGTCGGTTTTAATCCTGATATTGCGTATGTTTAAACCATACTATCTGGCAGAATTATTTATGCGCTTTCTGAGTGAATATGATTATAAAAAGGATCTACTCAACTCCGGAATGTCATTTTTCATACTTTGGACCTTCAGTTCATATGAATTCCTTAAGTTGGTTATTTAGGAATCTTAAGAGGATAAATCTGATCATAATAAAGGATTTAGATTCTTTCCTTTAAGGAGCCTTTGATTATCCACTTTATATCCGTAAAGGGTGATTTTCAGCATCCTAGGCTACTGTTTATGCACTACCTAGGGGGTGAATTTGACTATTAAAGAGTCAGATTCATCTACCAAATTGCTAATACTGACATAATTCTAAACTCTATAGGAACTTTTCTTATCTAGGCATTTTTAGAGGATGAATCTGACCATCCAAGGGTTCATGTTCTCACTCTAATGCCCTTAACAACTACATACTTTATACTCCTTTTGAAGGGTAAACTTCAGCCATTTATACTACTTTTGTGCACTATCATGGGGTGAATTTGACCGTTAACAGGTCAAATTCATCTACCCTAGCGCTAATAGTAATCTATCTAGAGACTTGCTTGTTGAAGCTCTTTATGGACCAAAGATACTCCGTTGAAAGCATATTTTCTACACACTTATAGAGAGAACCTGACTATAGAGAAGGTCAGATTCTACACCTTAGTGCAACCCTTTTTGGAAAGTAGAACTACGATTATCAACTATATTTATATACCTTTAGTCTGAAATATCCAGAATATTCCAACCACCAAACAATATTTATCACACTCACGGGTTCATTAACATGCTGATAAACATCTATACAATCATATTTACATAAAGAAGAAGAAACTACCTCATTCATCAAGAACAACTAGTTTAAGTAGGGAGTAGAAGAAGAAGATTCCAGTTCAACATTTCATTAAGAGCAGATGATTTAATACATACCTTTTAAGAGTGAAAAAGCAAAAGGGAGTTGACCAAATAAAGGTCAAATGCTTAAAATTGGAGGTCAACACATCAACTAACATGCAACAAAACCAGCAATAGAGAAACCCAGGAAGTGAGAGCTTGAAAGACCAGAAATTTGAAGCAAAATCAGCAAGAAAATAGATTTCAACTGGATAAACTTTTGAAACCCAGAAAAACCAGTCAGTTACCACCCAGATTCAAGAATAACAAGACTGAGGAAAACCAGATTTTTCAAAAATCTTTATACCTAATCGAGTGTTCTTTTAGTATAGGGATTCTGTTGTGTGTGTGTATATGGAATCTCTGTATCCAGATTTTCAACAAGGCCCAAGGTTAAAAAAAAAGGTCCAGAATATGTAAAAAGAAAGTCTAGTTATAGGGAGCTCAAAGATGGGATATGCTTTGGCATATTCCTCATCCAAAAGGCTGAAATAGTACATCGGGCAACTGTCCTTTTTATCTCTGGGACAACTGCCCCTATTCTAGAACTTTCTTACTTTAGAAAATACCTTTTTAACCTTAGAATCTGATTTGCTAGACTGAGTTACCTAATGTACCCCTTAGAGTCCCTGAATTTACCATCGGGTAATCAAGGTTAAACTGACTTGGGTTATTATTTAAATCTAGTTACCTAAACCTAGTCAGGTTCCTTAGTTAACTAGGACTGATAAGTATTATTAGTTTGATGCTAGTTTACTTGGCTTAATTAAAACTAATCTTGATTCTTTAAGCTTTGGTGAATTATTTTAGATTTAAACCTAATTGTGATTAACTCAATTTGAGTCATTATACTTAATCAACCTAATTGATTGATCAACTTAATTAACCATTAGTGAAAGCTGCAATTAACTAACTCTTAGCTTAGTATGTAATTAGCTTATTAAATGTTGACTAATTGAGATGATTAACTCACTAATCAATCTTTGATTTTAGGGGAGATATTTAGGTTCTAGGTTAGTTAGTTTAGGTCCTTAGAGTTAGTTTCCAATTATACTGTTAGTTATCTTTCTTTCAAGGGTATAACTAATAAAACTAATTAATAGTTAACTAATCAAACTACTAAATCAAAGATGAGTTGAGGCGAAATCAATTCAACAATAAACTAAAAATCAGAATGCAGGTTAGGGGATCGAACAACTGAGTATAATATACAAAGAAAAACTAAACATGGCCAGTCAACTGATGCAAGCATATGACGCACACTTAAATCTCATGAATCATCAAAACCTGAACTATATCATTCCAATATCCAAACAGGGTTCAATTAACCTAAGCATGCATGTGTGAACTAACAATACACAAGGTCAATCAATCAAACATGAATTAATGATAGGAAACAGATATGCACTGATACAACAATAAGAATCTTAAGTTATCTACTAAACAAGGAAGTCTATTCAGGTTCTGAATTAATTACAAGAAGGAAACGTTCATGCAGACAAGAGAAAAATGACAAGAGAAATAAGCTGGTCTAAGAAGGAACAATGAAAACAGTAATTAAACCTATTAATTTGTTCATGATTTCTTTCACAGTAAAACCCTAAAAAAGAAAAAGGAAATACCCGTTTCTTTTTCAAGAAAAGCTTTGGCCGGAAAACTTGGGGGTCGCTGGACCTTGGTTGGACTCCGGAGGGTTGGAAAAATGACTCAAACCCATAGAAATCAATAGCCTTCGTTGAGAGGTATCGATCCGTGTAGGTTAGAGCCATTAAGAATCTTCGAATCGGCCGATAGGGGGAACTAGGGTTTCTAGGTTCCTAGATCCAAAATTAATGGAGATTGAGTAGATTTTCGAGGGAACTAATAACGGGACGGGGTTGGGGGGGTGAGGGTTATCTGGTTAAAAGTTGGGGTCGATTGGTGGAGATCTGCCGCCGGTAGGCTATTTCCGGGCGACGGAACCCTAGGGAGGCTAGGGTTTTGTTATACAGAAGAGAGAGAGACGGAGGGGATGAGGAGGCAGCTAGGGTTTGGGGGGTGTTAGGATTTTGATGAAATGAGGGTGGGGGTTGTTAGGAGAATTATATACTAAAGGGGATGGACTTCTTCGCCGTCTGATCTATTTCGATCAATGGCCAGGATTCAACCAATTAAACCAAACAGGGTCGTTTGGGTAGTGTAAGGGGCCGACCGGGTTATGTGGTAATTGGGCTGGGTACGTTTGGGTAGTGTAGAGTTAGGTTTGGACCTGAGTAGTTTCAAGCTCAGGTTCGAAATTGGCTCTCTTAATTAATTAAACTAATTAATCTAATTAAGTTGAAATCTAATTTGATCCAAAAATGTAGTAATTAATTTAAACCTTATCTATTTATAGATTAATCAAGAATAAAAAAACCAATTTTATATTCCTAATTAAATATATGATTTATCGAATAGAAATGATTAATTTTTAGTAATTAGTTATTAAAACTACTTTATGTTAAATAACCATCATTCGTCTATTATTTAGTTAATTATAACTTTATAATTCCTTGATAATAGTGATGCAATTTTTAACAATTTTAAAAGATGAATTAGGGATATGCAAAAAATACAAATCTTTCACAATTAATCACCGAAAATCAACAAAAATTCATAAAATCAATTGATTTATTGAGAATTTTATAGGAGGATATGGCAAGTAAAAATCATATGCTCACAGGGTGGACAGGAGAAATAAATATATATGACTGTGATAAGGGTGGACAGGAGAAATAAATATATATGACTGTGATAAGGGTGGACATGAGTAATAAATATATATGATTGTGATAAGGGTGGACAGAAGAAATAAATATATATGACTGTGATAAGGGTGGACAGGAGAAATAAATATATATGACTGCGATAAGGGTGGACAGGAAAAATATATATATATATGACAGTGATAAGGGAGGATATTTAGATTTATATTTTACTGATTTTTTTTAGAAAAAGAGAATCAATGTTTTGAAAAGCTAAATGACTATTTTTACTGTTTTGTTTTTAGGAAGACAAGGATTTGAAACATTCTATTTTATATTACTATTTTCATATTTTTGGTGCTACTTTTATTCAAAGATAAAGCTTGAAAAACTTGGAAATTTTGAGGATTTGGTTATAGTTGAGGACTGAAAGAGACGGTTGTGTTATTTTATTATTGTTGCAGTATTTGAATTGATAAGTTTAGATTTCCTTCATGTTTTACAATTATTATCTCAGGTATATTTTCTGGTTCGTGTAGAACTGTTTTATGGTGTTATTGTGTATATATTAATATCACAGGTTTGATGTTAAAAGCCCCGCCTTAGCCTCGTCACTACTTCGCTGAGGTTAGGCCGGCACTTACTCAGTACATGAGGTCGGTTGTACTGATACTACACTCTTTGCTATTTTCCACGGATCCAGGTACTAGTCAGCAGTAGAGAACCTCAGGACAACCACCGATTCATTTGGAAACACGAGGTACATCTGCCGGCGCTCGCAGATTCCGAGAGTCTTCTCCTATTTTAGATACACTGTTTTATATTATTCAGAACAGTTACACTATTTATTTCAGCAATTATTTGTAGTATTCCATAGAAGTTTGTGGATTGTGACACCAGACACTAGGGTAGTCTTATAGTTGTTTACATAATCATTTATTGGTTCGTTTTGATTCAATTATTTATTATTTTATCTTTTGAAATCATTTAAATTAAGTTTACTGTAAATTTATTGATTGATGCTTAAAAAAATAATCAAAGGAAATTAGCTACTGGAGTTCTAACATTGGCTTGCCTAGCAAGTGTGGTGTTAGGCTCCATCATGATCCCTTAGGTTGGGAATTTGGATCATGACAACTAGTAAGTGTTCATATTTTTGTTTAGGTACATATATGTCTGGTGATCTTTTGGGCATAGAGGCACGGCTATTGCGGGGACATATCGTGAGCTACATTTCATGTTACGATCCGCAGCCTGCAGAGTCTCTATCAGAGTTATTTGTATTGTCCTGCCTAATTTGTATCTCAAACAGATGTTGTATTTTATTTTATTTTCTAGTTGATGCTCATGCACTTGTGACACCGAGTTTTTGGGTGGTTATGGGTTGTCCTTTATTGTAGTTATGAAAACATTACCAATAACCCTGTAAATTTCATTTATTACTATTTAATTGATGAAAATTATGATTTAAAAAATACTAAAATGAGTAATTAAGTTAAACATTTAGTGTTGGCTTGCATGACGGCGATGTTAGGCGCCATCATGTTGTATATATATAAAAATATATATGCTAAGTAAGTTCATGTCTTTCACGATCATTTCTTTTGTACCAACTAAATATGGCAACACTTTTAATTAGGAGTTCATTCTTTTATTTGGAAAAATTTATACTTTGGTCTTGAGAATAAGTACTTTGGTATAAGGAAGCGTTGGGCAGCAACATTCTCACTTTCAGGATAATTTTTTATTCAAGTTTGATTCTTCATCTACGAGCTCGTATGAGCAATTAAGGTATATTAAGGCTATCCCTTCTTTCTTTTGGCATGATCCATACGATACAAACAAAACGAGTAAATGCACAATTAAAGGTATAATGGTTATATAACATTCTGAAAGATTTTATTGGCATACTTCTCATGTACTACACTCTTTCATACATTTACATTGACTCATGACCAGATGGCGTTATATACGCGTATATATGTATNTATATATATATATATATATATATATATATATATATATATATATATATATATATATATATATATATATATATATATATGTATATGGATATGGGAAAAGGTCATGGCATTATATACGCACCACCACCTGATCAGCTGTTATGTTGATGATTTTTCCCACAATGGACGAGATGATATGATGGGATGTCCTTAGAGGCTTGATGATGTTATGAACACATGTAGGTAGGCACGACATGACATTCATACGCATATGCATGAATACCATAACTATTTCATGGTTTACAGAGCTATCCATACTTATAGGTTGAGTCCATTGCTTCATGTTTCTTCCAGGTCCTTTATATACTGACATAAATGACTTACATACTCGGTACATTATTCGTACTGACGTCCTTTTGCCCAGGAACACTACATTCATGCCTGCAGTTATAGATAATCAGTTCGACGAGCTCTCATAGTAGAGAAGGTTAGCATTCAGCAAAGGATCAGTAAGACTCCACCTCATTTGTAGTTCAACTGAGTGTATAAGTCATCGCGTCAGAGTTTTTCTACAGACATGGGTAGGCCGGAACCCTGTCCCATTTGATGTCAGATAATCTTACAGGCTTTGTAGACACATAGGTTCAAATTGTACAGTATGTCATAGTCCTTGACGACTCTTATGTATTCTTGTTTTAAGAACGATGATTCATTAATATAGCATTTTCCCACTTATAGTTATACATTACGAGTTGTGGCCAGCCATGATAGTTGCAGAAGAAAAAAAAGAGTTACAGAGTGGTTCATTGGGGCCAATACGACACCGGGTGCCAGCCACGCTTCCCCATATTTGGGGCATGACAGATGCAAGGGACGAAAAATTAATGTGTTTCACGTGCTTTGGTTGAATTGTAGAAAGAAAATTAATAAAGTCTTTTGTTGGACATTCTTTACACTGTTAGATCATAAGGAAGCGAGAGCGATGCAACCGATGAAAAATTGATGTGTTGCACATGCTTAATTTTAATTTTAAAAGAGAAAATTAATAAAATTTTTAGTTGCACATTTCTTACAAAGTTAGATTATTTTGATTTTAAGGAAAAAAGAAAGATGCAAGGAACAAAAAATTAATGTGTTGCGCGCACTTGATTTAACTTGAAGAGAAAATTAATAAAGTTTTAGTATATGTCAACACTAAATATCAATCATGCAAATCAATTTTGGCAGATGTCAACACAAAATGTGGGCATCAAACTGGGTGAGAGTCGGTTTAGGTCTCCCATGCCTGCGTGGCTCGTGAAATATTTTACAGATGCTGACCAAGTCATATGAAGGTTTTACCATAATGATTCAATCAGGCATGGGAAAACAATGTCAATTGTTAACTAGACAAAGCACAATGGGACCAGCAGAACCAACATGGATCATGTGAGCTAGACAGTGCTTGGTTTAACTTTAAGAAGAGAAAATTAATAAAGGTTTCTGTTGGACATTTCTTACATAGTTATATTTTGAGGAAGCGAGTGCGAAGCGAGGGACGAAATATTGATGTATTACACATGATTGATTTGGCATGTAGAACAGAAAATTAATAAAGTATTTCGTTGGACATTCCTTACAAGGCTAGATTTTAAGGAAAAGAGAGCAATGCAAGGAACGAAAAATTGATATATTGCACGCACTTGATTAAATATGACACATTGGGGATGATTTTCCAATCTTGTATGAATTACCTTCTAAATGTGGTTCTGGTGTGAGCATTGCCCTGGGTCCCTGAGGCCCTTGTGAACTTTGACACACTGGAAGCCTGATTTTTAATGTGGCACAGATGGATCATTGCTATGTTTCAAAGTTGTTATGTTCTTCGTGAACGTGGGGAATGTCCCGAAAATGTGAAGAAGGAAGTTTGGGTTGACCGTTTGACGCGAAGAACTTCTCTATGCGGACGGGAAGAAAAAAATCGTCTGGACAGTGTTTTAAACAATTTTACTATTTTGGGCATATCTTGAGTTCTAGAGCTCCAGTTGATGTGATTTTCGTGGCGTTGTTCTCTTCTCAACAAGGGGTTATTTTGATGTTTCTCCATGATTATTTTTGTTGGTTGTTATTGTTATCCGTGTTTTAATTGTAGAAATTGAGATTTTGAGCCTCAAAGTTAAGAAATGGTAAATCCTTGATTTGAGTGTCAATTCGTGGACGAAATTTGATTATTTTTCGGATATAGACCATATGAGTTATGGGTATACGTATCTTCAATAAAATTTTAAATTCGGGCAGGGGTGGCTTGATGGTTGACTTTATTGACTTTTCGAGCGGAGTTGGGAAATGTTATAAATCTATTTATTATGTGTATTAGAGTATATTTTTATTGTTTTCACATTGATTGACTAGTTTTGGAGCGGCACACACCGGTTTGAGGTGTTAGACCGGCTTTGGAGCCGGTTATGGAACTTCAGAGCGAGGTAAGTCTCCTGTCTATCTCTATGGGAGGGAAACTACCCCTAGGTGTTGTAATTGATATGTGTTACTTGTTGTGGGGGCTACGTTTTCACGAGGTAACAAGAGTTCGTGCGTAGCTACATTAATGTTATTGTCCAAGTAGACTCAGGTTCACGACATACTCTAATAGTACTATTTGGGTTATCTATTAAATTCTTTTACTTCGCATTAAGACTTGAGACTAAACGGACATGGAGTGATAGACTTGCTATTGTAGAGATTTGACGAGTTCACGATTAGCCACATAATAACTATTCTCCTCTTACGAATTTCTCCCGCGTTATGCGTTCTCATCGAAAGGTTTCCTCAAAGCTCCTTATAACTCTTATGTTCCTTCGTGAGTGTGGCCAAGGACTCGTAAAAGCTTCTTATTCTAAAGGGATTGGGTCGTTTACCTTCTTATACCCATGACACTGCACAGATTATGATGGGATCAAGGTTTTCGCCTCGATAGAATAATGTACCACACTCTCATGGGAGCGGGTCGTTCGCCTCGACAGTATAATAGATGTATCAATGGTTCGTGTCATTCAACCCTCGGCATTGCACATGTTATGATGGGATCGCCATATTGTACTGTTTTATTGGACCACTAGTAAGTGTTGGTGTCGACCCATCGTCACTACTTCTCTGGGGTTAGGCTAGATAGTAACTGGGTAGGCGTTGATTTACGTACTCATGCTACACTTGCTGCATATTTTTATGTAGGTACATATATGTATGATGATCTTTTGGGCATCGAGGCGCGACTATTGTGGGGACATACTGTGAGCTACATTTCATGTTATGATCCACAGCCTGCAGAGTCTCCATCAGAGTTATTTGTATTGTCCTGTCTAATTTGTATCTCAGACAGATGTTGTATTTTATTTTATTTTCTAGTTGATGCTCATGCACTTGTGACACCGAATTTTGGGGTGGTTATGGGTTGTTCTTTATTGTAGTTATGAAAACATTATCAGTAACCCTGTAAATCTCATTTATTACTATTTAATTGATGAAAATTATGATTTCAAAAATTCTAAAATGAGTAATTAAGTTAAACATTCAGTGTTGACTTGCGTGAAGGTGATGTTAGGCGCCATCATGATCTATAGAGGATTTTGGGTCGTGACACCGCTCACAAAATTACTGCTTTATCATCATTTATCACTATTCATTATGACGTTAAATCTTTTCACGCATGAAATCTCTTTAACTTAACTAGCTTTGCAAATTAAATATGGAGAAGTTGAACACAATAGTGTTGACTTATTTAACACAAGGGACAAATAATTGATGTGTGACTTGGTTTTGACTGGTAGAAGAGAAAAAGAATAAAATTTCCCAACATTCCCTTAGACCGCTTACTGGGTTGGATTTTAAGGAAACCTCTTTAAGATATCAAGTTTCTATAAATCTACTGTCACTACTTGTTACAAGTCTCAATCTGATATTAATAATAGGATTGAAGAATACCATCTTAATACCGTCTAAATGAACTCAAACGGATAATTTTGCATGTAATATAACCAAACAGTTCTTAATATTTTTCCTGAAGATAAAGGGATAATTTAAAAAGAGCCGTTATGTTTTTATAGCTATAACGGCTCTAAAACAAAAATACCAAAACCAAAACAAAAACAAGATTTCAGCCTGAACTACGTTCGACTTGATTCTGAAAGGATACGTAGGCAACCTCTCCCTGGGGTTCAGTCACACCAAAATAAAATTTTCACATTTCTCCAAGAGTTTAAGCTGGAGAAAATGCTATGATCAGCAACGTTTACACACGAAAGGTTCCAAAGTTGTGGCTCAATCCAAACTCTGGTCACCAAAAATCCTGTTCAAGTCCTTCCGATCAATCGGCGTAGATGTCCTAAATTAGAAAACACGGTTGTTCGGAGCAGATACAAGCAATGAGAGAAGTTAAAATGAGAGAGTCTTATCGGTGAAAACCCACACGGGCACTGTAAGGCAACGGTAAGTAAAGAAATTGAAAATGAGAGAGTCTTGTTAGTGAAAACTCGCAAAGGGCGCCACTAATCGAAAAGGATAATGGATCACTGATATTGACACAGTCCGGGGCAAGGTTTCTAGATCTCAGGCATCCAGTCCAAAGGGCATGTCATGTTCCTTAAAGTCCGCATGCACTCCAGATAAGTCCTTATTTCCTTTCCCCGAAAGGGACCCCTTTTGTTTGAATTCGTTGTCAATTCTGTCATTTATTTTTCTTTTGAATCCCTTTCGGTCTAACTCTGTCCCGAAACTAAGGCAAAGAAAAGATGGCAAGACTGATTTATAGGGCTTTCGTTTGACAAGGGCTGATATGCAGAGGGCACCCAGTTTTGTCAGGAGCATCAAGTCGATCCCAACTGGCCGAAACGGTTGATACTTCAAATTCCAAGCCGTAAAAGGAGGAAATTGAATCGAAGTGCCTATATAGGCAATTGAAGTTGAAAGGTTGGGCCCCATGTGGCTAACCATCTTGGCATGATTTGAAAAGTCGAAATATTCCAAACGACCTAAAGTTACAGTTGGAAGAGAAGTCAGGAATGAAAAACCAATAAAGGCGAAATAAGAGTGAAAAGTTATATCCCACACGACTAGCCGTCGCAGCAGAGTTTGAGGGGCCAAAACTCCTCCCCAATACTCCGAAAATCCAAAAGAAAAAGCAAGTGAAAGCCTAGAAAGGCAAAATAAAATGTTGGGTCCCACGTGACCGATCGCCATGGGGAAATCTGGAAATCCAAGGCCCCCGGGATTAGAGAGGAAACCCAATCCCCATCAAGCGAACAAGCAAGCAGGTGGTTGAGACCTTCATCGAAAGAACTGAGATCAAGCAGCTGAAAATCAAGGCCGCAAAACCGACCACAGTTTCAAACTAACAAATTGTTCTTTGCTTGAAATAGGAAACAGGTGCAAAAGCAACCGTGAAAAGGCAGATGCAATAAAAAGGAAGCGCGCAAGAGCTAGAAGAAACTCTACAGCATTGACTCCAAATAAAGGGATGTTTCCTCCAAAGATCTTTTCCCGCATATAAAAAAAAATATAAAAAAAAAAAGAAGAAATGAAGTTGAATGTGATGCGACCCTAAAAGTAGCATAGGATCTTCAACTCTTGACCAAACATTTTCCAACCAAGGATATCCCAGTCCTCAGTTGATGCAAACATAGGGTCCCGCACCCAAGCAGACAGTGGAATAACCCAGTGATCTCTTTTTCAGGCAACAACAAAACCCGTTGACCCCCCGGACACCGGCATAACCTGGTGATCCTTCTGACAACAGCATAACCTGTTGACCCCACGGACACCGGCATAACCCAGTGATCTCTTTCTCAGGCGACAACATAACCTGTTGACCTATTCAGACACCAGCATAACCTGGTGATCTCTTTCTTGACAACGGCATAACCCGTTGATCCTTCCCCAGACACGGCATAACCTGGTGATCTCTTTCTTGACAACGGCATAACCCGTTGATCCTTCCCCAGACACGGCATAACCTGGTGATCTTTTCTTGACGGCAACATAACTTGTCAATTTTCTTTCCAACATAGGGTCTCCACTCCCTAGTTGATTTTACCTTTAGGCATAGGGTATCCACAATAACTCCGGGTGCACCATTCCCGGCTTTTCATTGCTTTCAATAATAAAGTTGGATAGATTTTATTACAATAACTCACGGAATTTTCCTAGTGAAAACTGGGGCAGAAAATTTCGTTCGTTTGCTTTGATTTTGCGCAGATTACAATGAATTTGAGACGACCAAAAGAAGACTTCTCAATTCAGCATAAAAGAAAAGAAGAAAAGAAAAGATTGAATCCGAAAGTGCATGATACGGAGAAGATATGGACTATTCAGGACGAGATCCGTTCGGTATATCCTGCCTTGGTCCGAAAAGAAAAGAGACGAAACCAACACCTGCGGCTAATAAGCATTTAAGATCCAGGTCAGAGCTAGCGGAAGATCAAGACTCAATAACAGGTCTTAGATAGGATTCTTGTAACTAGCAGCTAATAGGTCTTTAGCTTAGTCTGTCGTCTTGTTTACTTTGGGTGTAACAAGGAGATCTGCAGCAGTAACAACAGCAATCGCAGTGAAACCACAGTTACTCGGTAGTCCCAGCTACCAAAACTTCCAGAACTACACTGACCTGATTCCTTTATAGCCAAGGCCAAGGATATGTAGGCAACCTTTGAAGCAGGTTCGGTCAAACTTTTCAAAACGCTTCACAATGGAACATATGAATAGGTGAAAGTCGTTCATTGTCGCTCATTTTGTCTTTGCCCGAAAACTCTTCGTGTTTTCGACCAAAGAGGGGCAGCTGTGAGCATGTAATTTTTAACCTACTGTATGTTCCTACAAAATTCAATAAATTAATTAATGATTATAAAACTTGTTGAATTTCAATGACTGTGTGTGAATTATCTACATTACATAAATCATAATTTATCTTTTAAAATTCATAAATGATTTAAAGTCGCATGATTCGGTGCATGACTTCAATCATTTTTATTACGGAAAATTATTCTCTAAATAATCACATTTTTTTTAACTAGAAATTTCAACCTTTAATTTACTCAGTAATTAAAATTTAAACTAGAGTTAATCAATATATTACTTGTGATCGATTGAAATAAATAACAACAAAAATGTTGATTATTTGACACAATGTAGATCTAATGATTAATTCATTCATTTTTTAANATCCCATAGCCAACCCGGCCTGCCCCTACACTACCCAAACGACGCCGTTTAGCTTTCCTTTCACCTCAGCCATTGGATAATTTTGATCCAACGGTCCGAAACTAACCCCTAATAAAGTATTTAACTGTTTCAAACACCCCTACCCCAGTTCACTTCAAAGTCTTACACCCCCCTTTCCTCCATCCGTCTCTCTCTCTCTCCTCATTCTAAAAAACCCTAGCCGCCCCAGAATCCCACCGTTTTCCGGCCACCGGACCTCCTCCAATCACCCCAAACTTTCACCCTATGGTCCTCTCCTCCCCCTTAACCCCATCCCACTATCAATTTCCCCAAATAACCACCCAGTTAAGAGCAATTTCGGATCTAGGAAACAATCAAAACCCTATAACATGCAGAAGATGATCCCAAGCGACTCTGTGACTCAAACTTACATGAGTCGATGGTTCTCGACGAGAGCCGTCGATTCATGTGAGTAAGGGTCACTTTTGGAGGTCGCCATAGTCGGGACAAACTTCGGCTAGTCGCCGTAGTTCGTCCAGACCCGTCAAACTGGTATCCTCCACTTCCTTTCTGTTGTTTCTTGATCGATAGCATAAATAGGCCTTAGTTATTCACTGTCTTCCTTTGATTTCTTTTTCTTCTTCTTTGATCTGTTCATGTTTTTCATTGATTAGTTTAATGTCCCAAATGCATTTAGCTTAGGTTTTATCACTATTTTTGTATGATTTATTATTCAAGTTTAGTAATTTGTATAACCGAGATTAGCATTAGGTTTTTTGTTTCTTCCTTTCTCTGCTAATTCCCAGACATCTTTATGATGGTGAATTCTGTCAATAAACGTGCATGAACAACTGATTGATTAAATCCCTGAATTCATATGTTGAAATGCTTGTAAGTAGAACAACCTCTATTAGTTCTGTTGCTCGTGTGTTGTTTGAGGTCGTCGTTTGATTTAGTCTTGATTTTGATGCCTATGATTAGTCTCAATTATATGTTAACTTCCAATTATTCATAGTTTAAATTTCAACTTTTAGGTTAAGATTGGCGCATTCAATTAACTCAAACAAACTGATCCCCCCTAGGCTCAAGTGAAACTTAAACATGTTTAATACAAGAAAACTGACTAATTTTAACAACTTAGTTAACTCTCATTAATCAACCAAAACCCTAAACAAAGTTGAAAAGAGTTAATAATTAGAAAATTAGTGAACCAATTGGTCTAAAACTCAGTTCTAAAATAATGATTGGTCATGATTTAACCTAGCNATTACCCAATGGTAAATTCAGGGACTCCAAGGGGGTATATTAGGTAATGTAGTTAGGAAATCAGAATTTTAAGGATAGAAGGGTCTTTTGATAAGAAAGAATGTTCAAGAATAAGGGCAGTTGTCCCAAAGATATGGTTGACAGCTACCCTATGTACTATGAGGACCATTTTTCAACCTTTTGGATAAGGAATATGCCAAAAGCATATCCCATCTTTTAACTCCTTATAAATAGACTTTCTTTTGACATATTCTGGACCTTTTTTTGGAAGAAAAAAAAAACCTGAGGCCCTGTTTGAAAATCTTGACACATAAATTTCATATATACACACACAGTAGAAATCCCATACAAAAAGAACACTGGATCAGGTATAGAAATATCTGAAAAATATGGTTTGCCTCAGTCTGGATATTCTTGAGCTTGGGTGGTAGCTGACTGGTTTCTTTTCTGGGTTTTAAAAGTTTATCCGGTGGAAATCTGCTTTTCTTGCTGGTCTTGCTTCAATTTCTTGTTTTTTTTAAGCTCACTTTCTGGGTTTCTCTACTGCTGGTCTTGTTGCCTGTTAGTTGTTGTGTTAGTCTCCAGTTTATAGCATCTGACCTTATTTGGTCAAATTTTCTGCTGTTTTACTCTTAAAGAAGGTATGTATCTATTCATCCGTTCTCAATGAAAAGTTGATTTGAAATTTTATCTTCTGTCCACTATAAGTTGGTTGTTTTGATATATGAAGATTTTCTTTTGTTCTATATAATGTGACAATGTGGGTGTGATAAAGAGTTTGTGAGTGTGATAAATGTAG
>ML322944.1:0-105606 GCA_005239505.1 Nicotiana paniculata | reverse complement strand
ACTATTCAGATTTTGGAGGATATGTTGCGTGCCTGTGTCATTGATTTTAGGGGTTCATGGGACTATTTTCTACCACTCAAGGAGTTTGCATATAATAATAGTTATCAGTCGAGTATCTAGATGGCTCCGTATGAGGCTTTATATGGTAGGAGGTGCAGATCTCTGGTTGGTTAGTTCGAGCCGGGTGAGGCTAGGCTATTGAGCACAGACTTGGATCAGGATGCATTGGGTAAGGTGAAGTTGATTTAGGAGCGGCTTCGCACGACACGGTCTAGGCAGAAGAGTTATGCGGACCGGAAGGTCCGAGATGTGTCTTTCATGGTTGGGGAGAAGGTGCTGTTGAAGGTGTCACCCATGAAGGGTGTTGTGAGGTTCGGGAAGAGGGGAAAGCTGAGTCCCCGGTTCATTGGGCCATTTGAGGTGCTTCAGAGGATTGGGGAGGTGGCTTATAGTCCTGCCATGCCTCCCAGCTTATCGAGTATTCATCCGGTGTTCCATGTTTCGATGCTCCGGAAGTATGTTGGTGACCCGTCTCATGTTTTGGACTTCAGTACGGTTCAGCTCGAGGGTGATATGTCATATGAGGTAGAGCCAGTGGCTATTTTGGGTCGTCAGGTCAGAAAGTTGAGGTCTAAGGATATAGCTTCAATGGAGACGGCATCCGGTGGAGGATGTCACCTAGGAGACCGAGCGGGAGATGCGGAGCAGATATCCTCACTTATTCGAGACTCTAGGTATGTTTGTAGACCCGTTCGAGGATGAACGTTTGTTTAAGAGGGGGATGATGTAACGACCCGGCCGGTCATTCCGTGAAATTAATCTCATTTCCCCTGTTTTGCTTTATCGTATATTTCTTGGCCTATTTATGTTGTGTTAGGTCGGTTGGTTCGGGATCGGAGTGGTCGTGGTAAGAACTGAGACACTTAGTCTCTTAGATTGGCTTAATAGTTAGAAAAGTCAACTGAGAGTTGACTTATTGGTAAACGATCTCGGAATGTAGATTTTATGGCTCGGATAGCTTCGTTAGGTTATTTGGGACTTAGGAGTGTGCTCGAAATTAAGTTTTGATGTCCGGTGTAGAATTAGGCTTGAATTGACGAAAGTTAGTTTTTTGCGATTTCCGGTCGGTAGGGGAAAATAGGCTATCGGGGTCGGAACGGAATTCCGGAAGTTGAAGCAAGTTCTTAATGTCATTTGGATATGTATGCAAATTTTCAGGTCATTCGGACGTGTTTTGGTTGGTTTTGGCATCATTGGCAGAATTTAGAAGTTTCAAAGTTCATAGGCTTGAATTTGATGTGATTTTGGTGTTTTGCGTTGTTTTTTGTGTTTCGAAGGATCGACTAAGTTTGAATGATATTATGGGGTGTGTTGGTAGGGTTGGTTGATGTCCCGAGGGCCTCGGGTGTGTTTCAGGTGGTTATCGGAGTGTATTTGGCCTTAAAAGGACTGCTGTTGCTGCTGTATTTTCTGGGTTCTGGTTTTCTTATATGTGATTGCAATAGTGTGGCTGCAATCTCATAGGTTTGCTGGTGAGGCAGCAGAAATTGTTATATGCGATCGCATATAAGGGTCCGCGATCACGTAGTGGAAGAAGGCAGAGCAGTGCGGTCGCGAGAGCCTTATTGCGATCACACAGTGTGGGCGCGTGTGGTACTGAGGTGATGGAACTTCTCTATGCGATCACATAGAGCTGGTCGTGAACGTACTGAGGGAGGGAAGCTGGGCAGAATCTTTTAATCATCAAAACGAGGGTTTGGTCTATTTTTGCAAAAACTCATTTGAGAGCTCGGGAGAAGGTGGAGGTTGAAGAGATATTCAATAGAGTTCTTGAGGTAAGTCTTCTTTAATCATTTTTGGTTCAATTTCATGAATTTATCTTGATTTTCACCATGCAATTTGAGGAATTAAAGTAGAAAATTGGGAAAAATGGGAGGGAGAATTGGAAATTTCTTTTGATGATTTGAGTGGGAAATTGTGGTCCGATTTTGGTGTTCTTGGTATGTATAGAATCGTGGGAGGATGAGGATTCTTGTGATGTAAATCTTATAGAATTCTGAGATGTGGGCCCGGGGCTCGGGTTTGGCCAATTTCGAGAATTGCGCCTAAAATTGATAGTTTTCATTTGAGCCTTGTTCATTTAGCGTATATTGATGATGTTAACATGGTTTTGGTTAGATTTGGAGCAATCGGGAGCCGATTCGAGGGGCAAGAGCATCACGGATTAGTATTTTGGCCCGGGTGGAGGTAAGTAATGGCTATAAATCTTGTCCGGAGGGTATGAAACCGCGGACTTCGTATTTTCTCACTATTTTTGGAATGGCACACATGTCAGATGACGAGTATGTGGCATGCACTGATTTTTGGATTGGACTTGGTCCTCTCTGCGACAACTATTGAGTTGCGTATTTTTACTCTAAATCATATGTTAAATTGTGTTCTAAAACTATTGCTATATTTGGGCTATAACCCATGTTTGGGGCCTCGTGCCGGCTTGTTTACACCCCTTAGGGGTTTTTACTGCTATTTCCTCACTGTGTTGACTTATGATTTACACTCAGTCATGTTATGTTTAACTGATTTCGAAACTCAACCTTATGTACATTATTTTGAGATATAAAATGATGTTTTGGGTCGAGTACCCCATTTTTACTGATACGCCCAAGGGGCTTTTGAGAGTTACTGACTGAGTGAGGCCGGGGGCCTGATTGTGAGGATATGATATGCCACTAAGTGTCTTGATATTAGAGCTTGGGCTGAAGGAGCCCCTCCGGAGTATGTACACACCCCCAGTGAGCGCAGGTACCTACTGAGTGCGAGTGCCGAGTGATTGGGAGGCATGAGTGACAGTGAGGTTGCCCGAGGGGTTAATACTGAGTGATTGAGAGGTATGCTGAGTGATGNTACTTATGACTTATTTCATTTTACACTAAATTCTTCAGGTATTTTTATTTCTGAAATTGTTGGAAAACACATTTTTCAAAGGATTTTACTGAAGTTGGCTTTTAAGGCATGTTGATTTCATATATATATGTATATACTGTTGGAAAGAAAGGCTATGCTTATTGTGAAATGATGATTTGATTTTATGTGTTTCTTACTGCTTAGACTTGACTTATTTCCATTACTACTGAGTTGGCATACTCATATTACTCCCTGCACCCCTATGTGCAGATACAGGTGCTGATACCAAGCGTTAGTCATCTATTTCCGTGCGGATCCGGAGTCGGGACATAGTGGTAGTTTTTCAGCGTCCGCAACATCTCTGTTTTCCCTTTCTTATTTTGCACCTAGTTCTTCGTTCCGAGGTTTTGTATTATAATAGTAGGCTTTTTGGTATATTTCTTAGATGCTCATGACATGTTGACTACAGATCTTGGGGATGGATTTAGAATGTTTAACTGTTTCTTTTGCTTAACAGATTCAGTAATTTTATATACGTTTATGAAATGTTGAAAATGAGTTGGGATTTTGGAAAGAAACTATAAATATGTGATTGTTGGCTAGCCTAGTTTCACGATAGGCGGCATCACGGCCGGTTTAAGATTTGGGGTCGTGACAATCTCTTGACTCTATTATACCTTGAGAATACTGAGTGCTTTAGTTGTGACGCTTAGGCTCAGTTTTTGACTCTTGCGTAAGTACCTTAAATTGTATGATCTTAACTTTGCAACTGCTTTCAGTAGAATGTCGTGATAGTCCAGTCTTGCGTGAGTTATGTGCCATGTGTGTGTGGGATTTTTGTTATTCTGTGTATTGTATTTGATGTCTAGAACTTGCCTGTGTGTCTGCGAAGCAAAATAGTAATTTTATTCAGTCTTGGAAGTGATATAGGTATTTCATTATTGAGCCAGATATATGTTTTTCCCCACCTAAGTATTATGTATCGTAGTTAACCCCTTTGAGCATGTAATCCTGTTTCTTTGAAAATCACATTAGAAGCCTTGTCCATTTGGTTGAATTGACCATTTATTTGAACCTTTTACCTCTCGTGGGCACTTGAATTGTTATGACCTTTGTAAAAGTTGAAGTGTGGGGTGGTTGATTTTGCTTTTGAGTGGAACTAATAAAATTAGGAGAAAGGTGCATTGTCTTGAAAAAGTAAGAACCACTTGAATTTTGAAAAAGAAAAAAAAGTTTGAGTGTATAATTGTGAAAAATACTCCTTGATAGTGGTAACTCTTAATGTATGTGTGCTGAATGAAGTATGGAGTTGATGTATATTGATGTGAAGTGGAGTTATGGTTTGACATAAGTGTGAGTTTTTGAATGATTAATTGTATATATTAAAGTGCTTAGGGAGGTGTAGTCGCTCTTATATCTAAATGTATCCTACCCGTCCCGCAGCCTACATTACAACCAATTAAAGTCCTACTTAATCCTTGACTAAATGAGCTTAATCAGTCGAGTAGTATACTACGGGCAAGCCTGTGGTATGTCTTTTATGGCATATGAATGGGGTTTATGAGAGTGAGTAAATTCTTTCTATTTTGAGTTCCTGATTGTTCTTAAATTTTATTATGTGTGGAACTACTCTCTATTGTTGTGTGAGGGCACTTGATTCACAAAGGAAAGGTAATGTCGTTGACCTCTATGTTAGAGTAAGTGAGCGGGTTGTGAAAATTGCATGGTGCTTTTGAGTCAAATCTTGAGGTGAGGATGTTAAGTTAGAGTGCTTAATCTATTTTAATTATTCTTTTGTGATGAGTTAGGAGAGTTGTTTAAAAAGGTCGTGTCTATATGAAGTGTAGTTTGATTGCTCGAGGACGAGTAATGGTTTAAGTGTGGGGTGTTGATGGTAGGCTATAGTCTCGTATGTTAGTCGCTTATTTCACTCTAATCACTGCACCTTACTTGTGTTGAGCTTTAATTGGTAGTATTTTGCACTTATTGCATATTTTATGCCCTTTAGAAATAATTTCGAGTTATGTAGATGTGGCTAAATCAAATAATTGGAGCTCTGAAGTCTGATTAAAAGCCCAAGGGATTTAGCCGGGATCGTGTTCGGTGGTCGAGGATCACTTTTGGACGTCAAAAATCAAGGAAGAAGCAACACTCTGAGGAAATTCACTAATGCGACGCACCATGCGTAGCACAGTGCGACGCGTCGTGTCGATGCAAATGTGCGTAAGAAATTGGAGAAGTTCATAGACTTGTAATTTTTGGGTCTGACAGAAAAATACACTAATGCTAGGCATAGTGCATGGCATCGTGCGTTGCATCAGTACAAAATTTTGTCAGACAAGCTAAGTTCAGAGAGTTTAAAACCGAGAAAATTACACTAATGCTACACACCCTGCGTAGCATAGTGTGACGCATGAAAAGTAATAGATTTGCAAGTTTTCATAAGGAAAGAGAGGTTTCGTCTGGGTCCGATCCTACTTGGTATAAATACATGGAAAAATATTATTTTCTGGACTTTTGACATACTTTAGACCTAAGGAAGCTAAGGAGGAGTTGGAGGAGCACAAGCACAAGGGTTTCATCATTCCTTCCTCACTCAAGACCCGAGTTTGGATTGAATTTATACTTTCCTATACTTCAACTTTATTTGTGATAAATTTTTCCATATCTATGGAGTAGTTCTTTTAGGGTTAGATGGATTTGGTGTATTGATGATTGTTAGTGGATTGTAACTCTAGTTTTATTTATTGAAGCGTTTTTGGATGATTTAATTGTTGTGTCTATATTCACTTGTTCATGTAATCGAGAGAGGCATAACTTGTGATATCATTGCATTATATTATTGGTTGAGTTCATTAATTCTTCTTAGTAATCAGAAGAGGCTAGTTGAATCGTTGATTAAACCTAGTTAGGAGGATAATCGAGAGAGGTTCTCTTAAAGACCAATCCACTATGCATTCTTGCATATCTTCGTAGGTCTTAAATTGGTTCATCTTGTGAGGTTGTGACTTAATCGAGAGAGGAGTTTCTGTTGAACACGTGAACTAATAATTGAGTGAATTCGAGAGACTCTCTTAAACATTAGAAGTGAATTATCTAGAGTTAGATCTCAAACAATTATCTTGCACCTATCATATTAAAACCATATTTTTTTTCACTGATAACTTTCTTTGCTTATACCTCGTTTCGATTGTCATTAGTCAAGAGCTTTAGATTCTTAGTTAATTTTAGTTAGAAATCATATAAATCTCAATTGTTGATCCTCTTGGATAGCAATCAAGCTAGAAACTACGAGAATACTGTCTAAATCCAATCCTTGTGAATACGATATTATACTATATTTGATTAACGAGCAATTTTAAGTGTGTGTTTCGAGCTTGCATAGAAATGAAGAAAACCCCTTAATAAAGCATCTATAATAGCCTACTAGTCCCGAAAAGCTTCTGATTTCTGTTGTTGTTGGCCTTGGCCAAGTGTTAACTACTTCAATTTTTTATCTATAACAGTTAAAATATTGGTGATGATGGTGTTTGATGCCTTTGCATTCTGTCGATCTATAGTGGCATAGAGTCTAGATGGCCCACCACCTTCTTGAATTCCTCACCTGCTTACACCATGTCATGTCTGATTATAAGACTAAGCTGGAGGAGGTACAACAGGAGTAGTAGCTGTAGAAGCCCCCTGAGCAGTTGGGGCCTTCCGTGTGACCTGTCTGAGCTGGGGACAATCCCTTTTGATTAAATGGCATGGATCATTTTAGTAGAAACCTTTCTGACCCAAAGACAATAGACCAAAGTGTCTCTCCTAGCAAATAGGACAATGTGGAATAGATTGAATTGTCTGGCTCTCAGCCCGGTGCATTGTACTCTTGATAGGTTTATTTTCATAACTGTAGAGATCCTGGAAGTTTTGTGAGGTCTTAAATTTTAAAATCATGTCAATGAAAATTAAAGTATTATTTTGAGCAAAAACAACGACAACGGATTAGGATAATATTATACAAACATGTTATTTCTTATATAACCTGGATAACCTAGTAAAATACTTAGTTATCTTCAAAATGTAAAAGAAACACAAAAAAAGAAGAAGAGGGAAAAAATTGGGCCCAATGACATTCAAATATAAAGGGCCAAGTCTACAACTTGATTAGCAACCGAACTTGACAGGATCATGGATTTTATTTGAATAAATTATAACAATTTTTCATTATACGTATACCCCTTTAGTTGAGATTTATAGTCCGTTTGGCCAAGCTTCTAAAATCAGCTTATTTTGAGAAGTGCTTTTTTCAAAAGTACTTTTGATGAAAAACAGTTTGTGTTTGGTTAATTAATTTTAAACAGTAATTAGTGTTTGACCAAGTTTTTAAAAATTATTTCTAAGTGTATTTTTCTCAAAAGTATTTTAGAAAAAAACTATTTTTTTTCTGTTTCTGCTTCTCCTTAAAAACACTTTTCTTCCTTCCAAAAAACTTGGTCAAACACCTTAATTTTTGGCCAAAAAAAAGCTTGGCCAAACAGGCTATTAAGATTTATGAGAAATCAGATTTCTTTCCTCCTAGTGAGGTCCAAGATTCAGTGATCGACAGTACAATGGCCATAATAATAATAATAATTCCGAAAAAGGTTGCGGCAGATCATATAGGGGACGAGGGAGAAGGGGTGGTCATATCCAATACTCACTTAATCACCTAGCTTCTACTTAATTTCCACGCTACAATCATACTACCAATCCGTCTGCTCATCTGTCACCAATTCCACTGACTCAAAAGAACTGGTTTCAGTGACATATATAGGCGCCACTCATCACATTGCACTGTATCTCTCAAGCATCCATCATGTTGAGGAGTACAAAGGCCCGGATCAGTTACATATTGGTAATGAACAAGGTTTTCCCATTCAGAATACCGGTAGTGCCTCTTTCTCCAATTCTTCCAATCGCAAATTTTCCTTAAAATATAATTCTTCATGTTCCCTCTATAACTAAGCATCTTCTTTTTGTTCAAAAGATTTCTCATGAAAATAATATTTTCTTTGAATTTCACGCTGGTCATTTTCTTGTCAAGTATTGGGAATTCAGGACTCCTCTTCTTTCAGGTCGGAGTAACAATGGCCTCTACTCGATGTCAATCAAGAAAAAGTCTTTAATATTATCTCCTCTGCATGTTGGCATCTTCGGCTGGGTCATCCACATTAGAAAGCTGATAATAGCCAAGTGTGTCTACGTATAAGCTTTCTTGTTCTACTTTTAAATTAAATAGTTTATGTACTGTGCTTGCCAACCTGGCAAGTCGCAAAAGTTGTCTCTGCCTCTTGGAATTAATAAAAACACTTCTTTCTTGCACCTTATTTTGGTGGATGTATGGGTCCTTCCCATTTTCTATCGTCTCAAGGTCAATGCCTTTTTCTTGTCTTTGCTGATGATTTTCTGGCTTTACATGGTCATAAACTGTGAAAAATGCATATTTTCAAGTGTACTTTCTATCTTATAACTTGTATGAATGCAGGAGGTTACACAAGTTTTTGTAGTAAATTATGTTTATCATGTGTAGGAGAAATTTGGACGAAAGGTGAAGCAAAAGAAGTTAGATTCGGGTTAGAGACAAAATAAGAACTTTGCTCGTTCACTCTCGCGTGCACACAAGTGTGTGAACAAGCTAGCTGAAGGAAGCTTGAACAAAACAGTAGATTAAGGCTAAAAAGCATGAAAGTGCACGAGAGACCTTTAAAGAAAAGAAAAAGAGAAGAACTTTGCTCGTTCACTCTAGCGTGCGCATGAGAGACTGAACGAGCTAAACTAAAAAGGTTGTTACAAAGTTGGCTTGTATTATTTCGCCCCATGCAAACTTTATCCCATATAAATAGTCCTTAAACTCACTTTTGAAGGAGAGATTCGACCTACGGAGGCAAGAACACACTAGAAGCAAGGCGTAGAATTCTTCTACGAGTTTTTCACTTTCTTCTTTCAATTTTTCATTATTGATTGTGAATTTTAGCATTGTAGTTTTACATACTATTAAGAATAGCTAATTTATTATCTAGGATTTTGATGGAACTTTTTGTAGGATAAACTTTTGTTCGTGTTTTTATATAATTGAGTCACTGAATTAAAAATAATAATAATAATAATAAATAAATAAGTGGCACTGTTGTAGGGGAACTAACAGTGTGGTTGTGGTTATATATGTTGCTAGGTTTCATGTCTAAACTTTTATTTTGTTCTAATTTTTTATTTGAAAAACATGACATCTTCGAATTATGGGAGTTTAGGTATTGGTCATTTACTTTTGATCCTTATACATATTGCGAAGGAAATCACTCGTGGTAAAATTATCAAAATGTTCCTGAGAGCGAGTTATGTGCACCAACTCAATCTTATTTGTGGAATATGTGTGGTGGTCAAGATGGTCACTTTTATGGCTGTGCTTATATTTCTTATCCTCCCCCAACCCCTTAGTATGATGGTTATACTTTTTCTTATGAAGTTAATAGGAATAAAGAACTTGGGGATGATAACTTGAAATAGATCAAAGATATGTTAAAGTATCTTGGGGAATAAAATGATGAAAGGCAACTAGAGATAGAAAGGCATGAGGCAACTATTCGCAACTTGGAGGCTCAAGTAAGTCAATTGGTTGAAGCTTTTAATGTTGAACAGACCAATATTGTGGATAATAGCCAAGAAGAGCAAGAATTAGAAGTAAAATTAAGGTGCTAATGGAGTATGTGAAAATAGAACACCAACAATCTATCCAACTAGATTTGAGGATGCCGATGTTAAAGAAGTGACATTTGAGTCAATCAAGGACCTTAAAGATGCAACTTTAGTTGACTCTAGTTTGTGTCATGAAGAGGATGTGAATAAGCCTGAAAATTTTCATTTTGAGCACATTGGTGCTCGCAACAATCATTTTTTCACATTGTGTTTGGACGATGATATGGAAAGGAGTCACCCGAACTAATTGAGGATTTAAGGGATGAGGAACAAAATGCCTACATTCTGACATATTTCGTGCCAGAAAGACAGGATTATACATCTCATCTAATGGCCAACAAAAGTAGAATATTATATTATTTCCTTGGGCTAGATAGATTTGTTCCACCGTCTCAAGAGCATAATTATAAGCTTGAATCAAAACTTGGGATTCAATTCATGCGCTCTAGGTGAAGGCGAAAAGTCATTTACGTCGTGCCGTGACATTAAATCAGGCGCTTGTTGGGAGGCAACCCAAGTTTACTGCTTTTATTTATTTTTTAAATTTTTTATTGCGTTATTTTTGTAGTACGATTTTTATTTTGTAGGAGTAGGAGCATGAGAAGCAAAGCCATTGGAATCAAGCACAAGAAAACAAGATGGCTGGAACTAAGTGTGGGTGCCTGCATAAAGGGTCAATGCCCAGGAGAAGTTTGAGTACCCCATGAGTTACTAATGCTTCGGCCCTTGGCCTACTAGGTAATTTCTTTTAACCTCTTGTTATTTATGGTGTGCATTAGGGACAATACACAATTTTAAGCACGGGGTGAAAGAAGACTGTCTTGGTGATTTCTTGTGCTATGTTATGTATGCTAAAAAATAGATAAATAACATAATTGGGTAGAAATAATCCATTTTGGTTTTTCTTATGGCCATGGTTCTTTTCCAAGGTTGAACCGGGTAATAGTTCTTTTTAGGTAGAATTTTCAAAAAATTTAGATTTTTTCCGATGATGAATTTATTAGACAGTGTTCTTGAGGGAGTAAAGTCTAAAGAAAAAAATACAAAAAAATTTCCTTTCCATTTTAGAAATGATAATGGAATGAGAAGAACTTGAATATCTATACTTTTTGAAATGTTTTATGTCGAGACTTAGAGATGTAATATTTGAGATGTTTATCTTCTTCGCGTTCTATGAGGCCACATGCCTTGAGATTATATGTGACTCTCTTTTGACGCTTAAGTTCATTTATTGACTCCTCTGATTACTTTCCATGTGTTAAAATATTATGATGACTATGCTTAGTTGCTTAACTTGAGTGTCGGGTCTGAACCGTCCAGAGTGAATCATGTGCATTGTGTGATGTGAGGCCTGATTACATTCTGCATGGTTATGTATTAGTCTAGAATCTGCCCCGTGTGTTAGTCGAAATGAAATAAGTAAGTCTTGTGACTCTACGAGATGATTTAGGCTTTTCTTTGATTGTCCATTGAGCTAGTATGCCACTATAAAGAAAATTATCCTTTGATAGACAATTTGAGCCTATAAACTTTGTCTTTGGCATCCACATTACAAGCCGATTCCCTTTTTTATTCTC
The DNA here is from genome assembly GCA_005239505.1 of Nicotiana paniculata. Classification (NCBI taxonomy): domain Eukaryota; kingdom Viridiplantae; phylum Streptophyta; class Magnoliopsida; order Solanales; family Solanaceae; genus Nicotiana; species Nicotiana paniculata. The sequence continues at coordinate 94,411 of ML322944.1, read as the reverse complement.
AATTAGTTTTTTTTGAACCTTTACCTCTGAAAGCACTTAAGTCTCTAGAGGAGTAAGGTGAGAATTGTGGTAGCTTTTGAGTGGAGCCGTAGAAAGGCCAAAAGGAAACGTATATTTCGAAAGATCAATAGCCGGGCAACCTAAATTTGGAGAGTGTTGAATAAGAAAGGAGAAGAAAATAAATGAAGAAAAGAACAAAAAAATGTAGAAAATACGCCTCTTATTCCTTTTAATCCGGACTTGTGAACGCATAGTTGTGCTTAAAGAAGAAGGGCTAAATTGTATATAGTTTTGTGGCATTGATTGAATTGGTCATGAAGAATGTGTATTCGAAAGTTAAGTATAGTGTATTAAAGTGCTTAGGAGAGTTAGTCACTATACCCAAACATACCATATCCATCCCTTAACCTACGTTATACCCCGAAAAGACCTAATTGATTCTGGACCTCGCAAACTTAGATTAGTAGAGAAATACACTACAGGTAAGCTTATGGTACGACCTCGAGATGCACATGAATTTATTTGAGAGAGTGAGCGAATTCTTTCGATTATTAAGTCCTTAAATTATACGTGCAAGCATATTTGAGTGTGTGGACTAATTTCTCTCTTTCATTTGTGGTGAAGGCACATGATTTGTAAAGGATTGGTAAAGTCCGTGCATTTTGGGTTGACACAATAAGAGAGCTATAGTAGAAAATGTATTGGAGTCATCTTTTGACGTTAGAATGTTAGAAGAAGTCGCACAAATATTTTAAAATCGTCTTGGCATGGGTCTATTTTTGAATAAAGATGGCAATAGTTCTTATGTTGGGTTCTAAGTGTTGTTATATACTATTGTCATTGGTAGGATGCTTGAGCAAGTTTTGAAATGTTTCTTGCTAATGTTCTTAATTTTGAAAGTTGCTCGAGGATGAGCAATAGTTTAAGTGTGGGTTGTTGATAAATGGTTAAAAATGCCTATTTTCAAGTATACTTTCATCTTATAACTTGTGTGAATGCGGGAAGTTACACGAGTTTTTGTAGTAAATTATGCTCTTCGTGTGCATTCTTATGTGTAGGATTAAGTTGGACGAAAAGTGAGCAAAAAGAGTTGATTCGGGACTAAGAGACGAAAGAAGAACTTTGCTCGTTCACTCTCGCATGCACACAAGAGAGTGAACAAGCTAGCTGAGGGGAGCTTGAACAAAACGGTGGATTAAGGCAAAAAAGTATGGAAGTGTACGAGAGACCTGGAAGAAAAAGAAAAAAAAAAAGAGAAGAACTTCGCTTGTTCACTCTCGCGTGCGCACGAGAGAGTGAACGAGCTAACCTAAAAAGGTTGTTCCGAAGTTGGCTTGTATTATTCGCCCCATGCAAACGCTATCCCATAGAAATAGTTCTTAAACTCACTTTGAAGGGGAGATTCGACCTAAGGAGGCAAGAGCACGCTAGGAGCAAGGTGTAGAATTCTTCTATGAGTTTTTCACTTTCGTCTTTTAATTTTTTATTATTGGTTATGAATTTTAGTATTGTAGTTTTACGTACTATTATGAATATTTAATTTGTTATCCAGGGTTTTGATGAAACTTTTTATAGGATAATTTTTTTTTTCTTTTTATATAATTGAGCCGTTGGACTAAAAAAAATGAAAAAAAGAAAATAAAAAAACTTCCACGCTTTTTTAGCTTAGCTCGTTCACGTGATGCTATCCAATTTTCCAGTAAATTTGATGTCTTATCCATTTTTACTCAATTTCAAGTTCTTGTTGAACGATAATTTAACACCAAACTTAAGACACTTTAAACTGATTAGGGTGGTGAATTTTGTCATTTATCAACTCTTAGTGCAAAATTATGCATAGTTCAATGTCTTTCCTATCCTCACAATCATGAGTAATATGAAAAAGTTGAACGCAAACATATACATATCGTCAAGACTGGTTTAAGTCTCATGGCACATAGTTCCACTTCTTCGAAATATTGGCACTTTGCTTTTAACACTGTCGTTAACCCAATTGATCGTCTTCCCACCTCAACTAGTAATGACAAATCACTATTTGAAGTTGTTTTTTGCACCTTGTTGGATTATCAATTTCTCAAAGTATTTGGGTGTCTTTGTTTTCCAAACTTACGTCCGTACAATCGTCACAAATAATTGACCAGTCATCTTGCTTCTAAATATGCTCTTCTTCTCTATATTCCTCCAACAACTGTGCCTACAAGCTTCACTTAGGCCTCCAAATTCAAAGAATGGCGGCTACATGTCATGTCGGATGAGATGACAGCCTTAAAAATGAAACATGATCGTTGGTTCCCTGTAATTCATCTGTGAGTCTTTAGGGTGCTAATGGGTTTTTCTTATCAAACAGAACTCTGTTGGAACTATTGAATACTAAAAAGCTTGCTTAGCTACAAAAGGGTTTCATCAAGTTGAGGGCCAAAATTATCATGAAACATTTAGTCCGGCTGTCAAACCCACAATCATTCGTATTATCTTGTTGCTAATAGTGACCTATGGCTGGACATTGCGGCAATTGGATGTTCAAAATGCTTTTCTACATGGTAAGTTGCAAGAAGATGTTTATATGGCTCAACCTCCAGGTTTTGTTCATCTACAGTTCCCTACTCATGTTTGCAAGTTTCACAAATCTCTTTACGGTCTTAATTAAGCACAAAGGGTATGGTACACCAAGCTTCATCAATTTCTCATTACTTTTGGCTTCACCACCTCTAAAACAAATGTCTCTCTATTCATTTAGTCTCATGAGAATTTTGTTGCCTATCTGTTGGTCTACGTCGATGATATTACACTCACAAGGAATTTCACTTCCTTTCTTAATTTATTTATTCTAGTGCTTGACAGTACTTTTTCAATATGAGACATCGGACCATTGCATTATTTCTTGGTATTTAGGTTTGTCACACAACTATTGACATTTGTCTCTCATAATCTCAGTATATCCAAGGTATACTTCCCAGGTTGGCATTCTCCACTATACGCCTTTGAGTACTCCCATGGCTACCAATGTAAAGCTTCATAAAGGTGACAACTCTCCCTTCGATGATCTGAGTATTTATATACAAGTAGTTGGTGCCCTTCAATATGTAACAACCCTATCGGTGATTCTGTGCAATTGAGCCCCGTTACCCTTTTTTATGCTTCACACATGTGTGTTTATGCTTTTATGACTTGCGGGGTTTGTTAGTTTCGTTCCGGAAAACTTTCGGGTTGATTTGGACCTTTTGATTCTTGACTTAGAAGTTTGAATTAGAAATGTTCACCAAGCTTTGACTTTTGTGAAAACGACCCCAAAACTGTATTTTTTGGCTCCGATAGCTTCATATTGTGAGCTTGAGAAAATTATTTTCAAAACCTATTTCAAATGTAAGACTCACGTGGCGGTATAAGGAAAGATTATAATTGAGATTGTGTATTGATTTATACGAGGCGGTACCTCGGTTGTTATTCTTAATTCATACGATGCGGTACCTCGGTGGTGATTCATATTGTACACGGGGCGGTACCTCGTTGTGTTATTTTGTTGTTTATCTCATGTTGCAAAGAGATTTTGGCGGGAATGTTCTTGTTGTTTTAATCTTCTTTGTTCTAGTATTCGTTGTCCGTATATGATCATTTTGGTTCTCTTCAGTTGCTTCTTTTATGTTATTCCCATATTTAATTTCCGGTATTAGTTCATGTTATTATCTTGTTTCGTATCAGTTATTTCTTCGCTTTCGATTATTTATCCTTATTACATTTCCATACTGTTTATTTATATCCTAGAATATGTCTTGACCTGGACGCGTCACTATTCTACTGAGGTTAGGCTTGATACTTACTGGGTTCCATTGTGGTGCATTCATTTTTATGTTTCTGCACATTTTTGTGCAGATTAGGTGCGCATGTGCCAGTCGTTAGAGATCATTTGTAGCTGCCTTACGGAGACTTCAAGGTATGCATACTCGGCGTCCGCTAGCCTCGGAGTCACCTCCCCTTATTCTCATTTACTGTTGCATTTTCATTTGGACAATGATGTAGTAGTTACTCTAGTTTTACTCTGTAGAGCTTATGTCTCAGTTCCACCAGTTTTAGAAAATTATTTGTTGAGACTCAATTTCAGGAGTTTATATCAGTTATTCATCCTTGTTTTGATATTTTGTTTTATTTCTGTCAAGTTCTTATTAATTGTTAGGCTTACCTAGTCGTAGAGACTAGGTGGCATTACCACGTCCTATGGAAGAAAACTGGGGTCGTGACAAGTTGGTATCAGCTAGGTTCATAGCTGTTACGAGTCATAAGCAGGTTTAGTAGATTCTTGCGGATCGGTACGGAGACGTATGTACATATCTTCGAGAGGCTACAGAATTGTCACGCCCCAACCTCGGGGAGCGCGACCGGCGCTCAACCGAGTGAACCCGGTCGAGCAAGCCTATTAGACTCTTCCTACTGATCTCATTCATCATTTAAAAAAGGGACATGTTAGAATTAGTTAAACAGGGGAATGAACATATGTACATATACATATAAGCGTTGCTAGTTCATTTTCATTATATCCATTATGCCATAGTTAAACTTCCAAAAGTGCATACAGTTTACAGTTTGGTGGGAAAGGAGTTTCAAAATACAATATGATCCTGTGACCCATCCAATACGCATACATAACCCACATAAAGTCTACGGAGCCTCTAAAGATACAAAAGATAGATATGACCATGCCGGTGACGAGGCCTCGACTATACCTCAAATGTGGTAAATTATGTCAAAATACATGACCCCTGGAAGAAATGGGGGCTCACCAAGACTGCTGCAAGGAGGGCGATCGGCACTGTCTGATAAGGAACCACCTACGTCCATTCAAAGATGTAACGCCTCCGACAAAAGGGACGTTAGTACTGTCGAATAGTACTAGTATGTATAACTAAAACACTATCTCCTTAGAAAGATCAGTAATGCAAGAGGAAGCAATCAAGAAATCAATGAGAAGCATAATCAATACCACGACATCAAGTAAGGACTCACATAAGCTTTCAAGTGAGACTGCTATAATTTTAATTTGGGCCATTACTAGCATTAACACCTCATTATTCACAATACCGCCGTACTCGTATACGCAGTCCGATCACGACCCGTTCGGCTAGGTCATCTCCCTTGGAGACATTTTTCCACAATATCAATTCATGTTTCAATTTTCGGTTCAGTTCACAACACAATACCACTATGTGTGCGGCATGGTGTCCGATCACGGCCCGATCGGCTAGGCCGTCTTAATCAATACATTTTTCCCTTTTTCATCAATCATCTCATTCCTTATTTCGCGCACACATATTTCAAGTATTTAAATGCTAGTGGCCACAATTGTTAATTTGTGCCTGGCACTTGGCCGCATTTCATAATTCAAGTTCTTTTCCCATGTTTCACATTATTAACAATTTCATCAACAAGCCTTTCAATTCAAGATATCAAGTACACATGTGAGAAAACATGAATCGTGAACATATAGAGCTTGTCAAATAATTTGGCAATTTAACACATATTCCATAACTTCAATACATCACCAAGTAACAACATATCTTAACGGGAGAATTTGAATACATATTACACATAAAGTTTTTACAACACAAGCACATTTGAAATGTCATCTCCTACATCAATCAAGATTAAAGCTTACATCAATTGTAGGGGCGCCATGGGAGTTCGATTTCTAAGAAGAGGGGATTTTAGACATACATACCTTAATTGAGATTTCCTTAATTCCTAGAATGTTCCGGAATGTTTGCAACTTCAATCTATTTTAGCAATGCAGCACAATTGAACCCATAATTAGGGGAAATGATCATAATCCTAGCTCACTTGAGCATTTTATCAAACATCATATGTTCATTAAGGTTTTATGGTTTTTTATGGAAGATTACCCCAGCCCATACCCCATCCCCCATTTCTCTCTATCCTTGATTTACAATTCCCCCACATCTCCTAAGGACACATGCATGCAATAGAATCACCCTCAACCCCATGAATTATCTCCCTAATATCCCATTATAGCTATGTTTGGAATTAAGAGCCGGGGTAATGAAGTCTTACCTCTTAGGATTAAGAATTTGGTACCTTACTTGAATATCCTCAAAGAATTAAGTGATAATTGAAGAAAATTTGATGAAGATTAGGCCCTCCCTCTAGAACACCCCCTCACTCTCTCTAGAAAATATCAGAAGTGAGCTCAAACTGGTCTAAAAGGGGTGTTTTATCGTAATAAGGTCGGGTTTAAAATAAGAAAAATGGGTGCCCCAACACAGGTATATGCGACCGCATAATGGATATGCGGTCCGCAAAGTGACCGCAGAAATAGCCCTCAGGGGCTTGAATTTTCTGATCGTGTATGCGACCAGTATGCAGTCCGCATACTTATTTTGCGGTCGCATAATGCACCGCAGAACTCCCTTCGGAGAAACCCAAGGGAAATTATGCGACCAATGTGCGGTCCGCATAGTGATTATGCGGTCGCATAATTGACCGCAAAGCTGACCTCAAATTGGCCAAATTTTCTGCTTCACTCTTCAGCCATCATGCGATCCGCAGAGTGATTTTGCGGCCGCATAATGGGCCGCAGAAACGCACACATTTTAAAAATATTTCCTTGAACCTAGAAGGGTACTGTTCAATCCAAAAAGTCTTAACCGCGGCGAGGTTGCTCGGTGTGAAGAATTTCTAATGCTACAACATATAAACCTAACCTCGGTACCACGAAGTCCCAGGTTTCTAGGCAAAATTTTTTGGGGCCTTACATGAATTTTTAGGAAAATTTCACTTCTTTGATTCCTTATCGTGAAAATTGGTTGACTTCAGAAACTAATCCTTTTACTTTCTATTCTCTCACAGATAGTGGGGACACGCACTATTGGATCCGATGATCAGACACCCACACCCCCTGCTACAGCCGCGAGAGGTCGGGGCCGGGGCAGAGGCTGAGAAGGAGCATGTGCTGAAGCCATAGTACCTGCCCGAGCTGCGATAGAGGAGCCACTAGTAGCTTCAGTTGGGGGACAGGCACCCGAGGTGCCTGTTTCAACCCCAGAACTTCAGGAGAACCTCGTACAGTTCTTAAGCGTGTTCAGTACATTAGCTCAGGCGGAGTTGATTCCACTTGCACCGGCCACATCTTAGGCTGGGGGAGGAGCTCAGACTACTGCGGCCCATACCCAGAGCAGCGTGACTAGGTTGATCAGGTCCCAAAGGTTATAATAGTACAACTTGTTGCTCTGGTTCAACCCGTGGTTAGGGTAGCAACATCGGAGGAGGAACAACTTAGGCTTGAGAGGTTCAAGAAGTACCACCTTCCTACTTTTAGTGGTTTGGCTTCAGAGGATACACATGGTTTTATTGAGGAGTACCATTGTATTCTCCGCACCATTAGTGGAGACGAGTGGGGTTTCTTTTACTACTTTCCAGCTGTGAGAAGAAGCGTATTATTGGTGACGAGTATACAAGGAGGGTAGCCCAGCCGATGTAGCTTCACTTACATGGACTCATTTTCAGAGTTATTCTTGAGAGAGTTTGTTCCTCAGACCCTTTGGGATGCATGGCGCGCAGAGATTGAGTAGCTGCGCCAGGGTACTATGACCGTGTCGGAGTATGCTTTCCGATTCAGTAATTTGTCTAGACATGGACTTTCCTTGGTTACTACAGTCAGAGAGCAAGTCCGACGATTTATCGAGGGGCTCAACTATGGTATTAGGTTCAGCATGGCCCTAGAGTTGGAGACAGATACACCATATCAGCAAGTGGTAGTGATCACACGGAGGTTTGATGGTATGTAGGGTTGTGGGATGGGGATAGGGAGGCCAAAAGGCCTCGAGGGGCGGGAGGATTTAGTGGTGTTCACGCTGCAGCTATAGTTCATCATGGTAGAGGCTATGTGAGTTGTCAAGTTCATTCGGCACTTTCAGCTTCTGGTGGTGCTCCAGTTGTTCTGAGGTCTCAGGTTACACACTTTTATTAGCCACTTTCTAGTGCACATCCTGCACGGGGTGCCTTCAGCGGTCAGTCCATCCGAGCAGGCCCGAGCCAGTCCCTGCAGCCATGCCCACTGAAAACTTGCTTTGAGTGTGGTGATACCCGTCACATGGTTAGAGATTGTCCCAAAATCAGGAGAGGCGTACCTCCCTAGGCTACTCAGGCTCTACGAATTTAGTCAGGTCCATCAACTTCTTAGGCCATGATTGGTGCTCCAGTTGCCGCTCAACCCGCACAGCCAACTAGGTGGGTGACGGGCGGGTAGAGGTCGCCCTAAAGGGGAAGGCCAGGCCTGATTCTATGCTTTTTTGGGTAGGACGGAGGCAGTTGCTTTAGACTCAGTCATTACAGGTATGGTTCCGATTTTCCATAGAGATGCATCAGTCTTATTTGATCCGGAATCCACTTATTCATATGTGTTATCTTACTTTGCTCCATATTTGGATATATCACGTGATTATTTGAGTTCTCCTATTTATGTGTCCATGCATGTGGGAGATTCTATTATTGTGGACCGTGTGTATCGGTCATGTTTAGTTGTTATTGGTGGTTTTGAGGCCAGAGTTGATCTATTGTTACTTAGTATGGTAGACTTTGATGTTATCTTGGGCATGGACTGCTTGTCGCCCTATCATGCAATTCTAGATTGTCACGCCAAGAATGTGACGTTAGCTATGCCAAGTTTTCCACAGTTAGAGTGGAGGGGTGCATTGGATTAAGTTCCTAGCAGGGTTGTATCATTTCTAAAGGCTCATCGGATGGTTGAGAAGGGGTGTGATGCTTATCTAGCCTTTGTGAGAGATGTTAATGCTGATACTCCTACCGTTGAGTCAGTTTTGTTAGTGAGAGACTTTCTAGATGTATTCCCAGCGGATCTTCTAAGCCTGTTTCCCGATAGGGATATCGCTTTCGGTATTGACTTTTTCACGATCCAAACTGATAGGCCACGACGGGAACCCGGTGCCTCACCTATCCTTTCCCGCCAACTTGCGACTAAGGGAATCTAAACATATAATGTCATACTTTGGTCATGGCCACATCGCAAGACAATTTGCGAAGCAAAGTATAAAACTGAACGAAAGCTAATGCTGACTAAACATCAATATAAAGCTGGGCCGACAAGGCCGTCATAACTATTATAGCTGATAAAGTAACAAAATATACATACAAGGCCTACAAGCCCAACATACTGCACTAACTGACAGGATATGTCTACAAGCCTCTACTGATGGATGTACTGTGATAGGAACAGGGCACCGACCTACCCATAACCTATATACATATATATACAAGATGTACACAAAAATCTATACCCGACAACTCCGAAGGACGTGGAGCTTACCGATAAAGCTGAACTCGGTCAATGCTAATAAGGAGGTCTACCCGTCTGTTTGTCTGAACCGGCATGCATGAAATGCAGCATCACCAGAAAAAGGGACGTCAGTAAAAAATAACGTACCTAGTATGCATGGTAATAAAATAACTGAAACTGAACATATAATATAATAACTGAAAGTAACTTGGAGTCAAAGATGATCCGGAGATATACTTACCTGCTGATACTGACTCAACTCTCTTAATATAGTAACTAAAATAGATGTTCGGACCTATAAGGCTCGGAACGTATAACTGCTCCGCCGTAGTAGGCTTGCTCATAGGCGCTCGACCATACTAGGCTCTGTATCTCGGCCATGCTGGGCTCGCTCATAGGCGCTTGGCCACAATAGGCTTGGTATATAACTTACCATCTAATCAGAGGTTGCTCAATAGGGGCCTGCCCACTGATTATAGCTCGATGGTGGTGAAAACACTGTAATATTGTATATATATATATATATATACACACACACACACACACACTCTCTGCTTTCTTGGCTCAAAGAAGACAATAGTAAACTGAATATGAAGTCTCGATAAGGGAGAAAACTGTAACTTACGTGACTAGGATAATGTATATAAATTTGGGAGTATGAACTTCTCTTTATGCCTCCTTATCAAACACATGTAGTTACGAGATCATGCCAAAATGAAGGAAGTGCTTTACTTTAACATACGTGAGCCGATTTCTTGACAATCTCTCTAACAAGCGTCATTGCGACAACACGTACCGGTGGATCGAAGTAGAAAAAAATCCGTATGATGTTCTTTAGAAAGATTATGCCGTTATCTCTTAGAATTGCAAATCATTGCTATTACACAGTATAACTTCGTGTGAAATTTTATTGAATCTTCATCCGTCACTTGGAACATCTAGCATTACACCTTAATAAGGTAAGAAATCTCTTAAAATGTTGTGCTTGAACTCCATCCATAAGAAGATCTCTTAGAAAGTCTTACCATACTCTTTTAATAAGGTAAGAGATCAAGCCTTAAAGTTACATGTTGTGGGCCCTACTTTGATGATGACTTGGCCACAAATACTCTCTTAAAATGCCACCTTGTAATGAGAGTTAAGAGTCATTTTCTTTGTCTTAGATTGCTGCCATGTTGGGTTCAAGGATTTATCCAAAAGATCTTAATAAATTATCCACCAATTTCTTAATAACTTGTTAATCTCCCATTAACCAATACCCAACATAATTAATAATTATCTCAAATTACTTAAAATACTACTCACTTTTAACATACCTTATACACCTCACTATCATGATCATGTGGTACCTTGTATGACACTAGTCCATAAATACCAGGTATTATAGCTTGGACCGTATTTCATCCCCAAATTGTCAAACTTTGACGGAACTCATTTTTCTTCGATTTGCTTACCGTCTCACCTTCACAAATTTACTCGTCACTTGTTTGAAATAGCATAATGCTTATAACCTCAAAATAATCTCATTCCTGAGCTTATCACGATTAACTTACGATGAAACTTTAACGTCCGAAAATGCAGGATGTAATATCTCATTCCCGAGCCTTCATCACTTTACTTATGACATACTTTCACGTACGAAAACATGGGGTGTAACATCATTCCCCTCTTTGGAACATTCGTCCTCGAATGTTGACTGATGCATTTTATCTTTTTTATAACCTATGTCTTTCGTATACTTCAGTACTCTCCTTACCATCTAGGCAACTGTTCTGTGAATAAATCCAAAGGCCAGGTCATTCCCCCCTTTAGGACTCTTTCTCATGCCACGACTTGTGTTCAGAATCCTTCCAATCTCGTAAGTTTCTACCTTCTATCACGCAACATGTATGACTCTGAACTTGTAAGTGCGCCTAAGCGACTCTTCTTTCCTTTTTCCTCCAATTTTTTTAAGCCAATATCTATGCCTCACTTTGTAAACATATACAGATCTTGACAAGATGTCCCTCTGGGCATCTATAGGTATACTGAAGTTCTTTGCTCGGTAATTTGTTGAACTTATGAATATTGCTATATCTTGTTTCATAGACCTGATTATCTATCAGCGTGATTTTATTGCATCTAGGTAGGTCATACTATACCATAACTCTTACTTCGATTTATCGTTACTGGGATCTACTACCAAACTTCAGGTTACTTTCATTGCTTATCACATATGTACAAATCTAAGTCCTTTAATGCTTACTCATTGCTGTTCATCTTAAGAATGACGGCCTAATCTCATCTCATACTTTTTGACTTTTGTCCACCTATTGTTGATTCACCTCAATATTGATCTACAATATAACTCTGATAACTTAAAACTTCTTACGTAATACCTTGCCACTAGGGCTTACATTGCATTGAGGAATATTTGAAGTGATTTTCCTGATCCACTTAGCAGTGTGTAAAGACTCGGCCTGTCATTTTGAGAGTTAGATCCACAATCCTTTATTAATTTCTTCCCACGTACCTAATTCTGCTATTGTGTCTTGCCAGGAGGATTCGTTTTGGGTTTTGGAACGAATTGAGACACCTAGTCTCTTAATTGGAAGCTTAAGTTAGAAAAAGTCGATCGGATGTTGACTTGTGTGTAACGACCTCGGATTTGAATTTTGATGGTTACATTAGCTCTGTTAGGTGATATTGGACTTAGGAGCGCGTGCGGAATGTGATTTGGAGGTACTTAGTATAATTGGGCTTGAATTGGCGAAAGTAAGAATTTTAGTGATTTTGGTCGGCAGTGGAAATTTTGATATCGGATTCGGAATGAAATTTCGGAAGTTTGAGTAGGTTTATAGTGTCATTTTTTACTTCTGGGTACAATTTGAGGTCATTCGAATGAGATTTGATATGTTTCGACGTCGTTAGTAGAATTTAGAAATTTCAAAGTTCATTAGGCTTGAATCCATGTGAAATTGGTGTTTTGATGTTATTTTGAGTGATTCGAAGGTTCGACTAAGTTCGTATGGTGTTTTAGGATTGGTTGGTATATTTGGTTGAGGTCCCGTGGGCCTCGGGTGGGTTTTGGGTGCTTAACGGATGAAAATTTGACTTAGGAGAATTGCTGAGATTGCTGGTTCTAATGTCCTTCGCACCTGTAGTGGTAGGTCCGGAGGTGCGGCCCCGGAGAAGCGAGCCTAAGGTCGCATGTGCAGTTTATGAGGAGGATCCTAGGGATCACAGGTGCAAGGTTACATTCCGCATATGTGATGCCCGTAGATGCGGTTGTGGAACGCATGTGAGAAGAGGGACCGCAGAAGCGGACATAGGTCGCAGGTGCGCACACGCAGGTGCGACCTTGTGATCGCAGAAGCAGATATCGAGTTTTAAGTGAAACCCGCACTAGCGATGGAAATTCCCCAGGTGCGGTACCGCAGATGCGGTTATCCCCCCGCAGAAGCGAAATCGTTGGGCAGAAAAGGGGAAATTTCGAGGGTTTGATCTCATTTTCATTTTAGGACTTCGAGAGCTCGGATTTGGGCAAAATTACGAAGGATTTTCAGAGGAAGATATTGGATAATGATTCATAACTCGATTTAACTTTTACTCGATTCCGAGACGTGGGCCGGGGGAGGCTTTTTGAGAAATTTTCCAATTTCTTGCTTTAACTTTGATTTCATTCCCTAGATTAGTTTCTTGTGGATATGTTTTATTTTATGTAATTGGTTTTGGCTAGATTTGGTTCATTCAGAGTCGAATATTTGTGGAAAGAGCATTATTTCGGGTTGATTTGAGCTTGGTTTGAGGTAAGTGGCTTGCCTAACCTTGTGGGAGGGGGGGGGGGAACTCCCCTTAGTGGTTTAACCTGCAGCATGTTTAGTGGTTTAACCTGCTTTCCTTAACTTGTACTTAGGATTAATTGTAAGATTGCGTGCCGTAAGTATTGGTTCTATTGTTTGGCTTCATATTTACTTTGGGACTACGGAATGGTATTCCGGGCGATCCCCTTGTACTGCATATTTACTTTGGGACTACAGAAAGGTATTCCGGGAGATCCCACTGCATATTTACTTTGGGACTGTAGAACGGTATTCCGGGAGATCCCCCTGCACATTTATGTTTGGGACTACGAAACAGTATCTCGGAGATCCCCTGTTTGATTTGCTGTGTACTGAGTTGTTGTTTTTCCATGATTTTTTCCTTGTTACATTTCAGCTTTTATTACTGCGATATCGCAGTAATAAAAGCTGAAATGTAACAAGGAAGAAATCATGGATAAACAACAGCTCAGTACACAGCAAATCAAACAGGGGATCTGGCCTGACCTGGCCTCGAGCCTCCTACCAGAGCCACCATAGGTCAGGGCCGTACCGAGATATTGACATCAAATTCTAAAATTCTCTATTCTATTCTTTCTCACAGATGGTGATGACCCGTACCGGGAGATCCGACGATCAGGCACCCGAGTCTCCTACCAGAGCCGCAAGAGGTCAGGGCCGGGGTAGAGGACGACTACATGGTGCAGCCATAGCACCTGCGCGAGCTGTGACAGAGGAGCCCCCAACAGCTCTAATTGGAGGACAGACGCCGGAGGTTCCTATTGCTACACCAGCCCTCCAAGAGACTATAGCCCAGTTCATGAGCATGTTCAGCACCTTGGCTCAAGCTAGAGTGATCCCACTAGCTCCCGCCACATCTCAGGCCGGGGGAGGGGCACAAACTCCCGCAACCCATACTCCTGAGCAGAAGGTCAAGGTTGATCAGGCCCTAGAGTTCATTCCTATGCCGCCAGTAGCTCTGGTTCAGCATGAGACCACGGCAGCTGCTTCTGAGGCCGAGCATCTCAGACTTGAGAGGTACAAGAAGTACCACCCACCTACTTTCAGCGGACCAGCTTCAGATGATTCTTAGGGATTGTTGGAGGAGTGTCATCGTAATCTCCGTACTATGGGCATAGTGGAGACGAGTGGGGTTTCTTTGTCACGACCCCAAACCTAAACTGGTCATGATGGCGCCTATCGTGATACAAGATCACTGAAAATAAGATAATGATTTTCCATTTAATACATCAAATATCCGAAATTTTCATAATAATTTTGTTTCTTAAGCATTTCAAAACAATAAAAATGAGTAGAACATATAAACACAGCCCTAACTCTGGAGTCAACCGTCATGAGCATCTAAGAGGTGTTACAGTCTAATACAAATCGTCTAATACAATAAGTCTGGGAATGTAAAGTAAAATGACAGAGTAGGAAGGAGAAAGAGTAGGCTGCAGACGCCGAGCAGCTGCCTCACAATCTCTGAACAATGCTCCAAATGGGGTAGCTCAACTATCGATCTACCCCGGTACCTGAATACGCACACAAGGTGCAGGGAGTAACGTGAGTACGCCAACTCAGTAAGTAACCAAAGTATCTAAAAACTTGAGTGGAGTGACGAGCATTTAAACTTAATAGCTTCATAAAAATAAGTACCAGTAAAGGTAATAGATCAAGTCAAGAGTCCACATTTACAAAGATTTCACAAAACTCCAGTTTTCCTATTTAAACTTGTATAAAACATTAGTCAATATTTATCAAAGAGGCTCAGTGTAAAGAAAAGTGAAAATAGTAGGTTCATAAAAATTTCAGCCACTCAGGCTTAATGTCGCTCACAAATAAAGCCTCTCGGGCAAGCCTCTTAGTCACTCGTGACTCTACTCTCATAAGTGAATGCTCACACTCAGTACTCTCACTCATCAGGTACCATATAACAATTGTTGCGGCGTGCAGCCCGATCCATATAACATACGTTGCGACGAGCGTCCCGATCCATATAATAGTCGACTGCGCTCACTAGGGGTGTATAGACCCCTGAGGGTCTAAACAGGTCGACACGAGGTCCCAAACATGGCTCACAACCCATAAACAAGTATAAATTTCTAAAACATAGGATGTCGTAAGGTTTGAAATCGAATACGCGGCTTAATAGTCGATGCGGGACGGACCAAGTCACAATCCCTATCGGTGCACGCCCATACGCTTGCACCTAACATGTGTGTCACCTTATTTACCAAAACAATATAAAATGTCGGGGTTTCATACCCTCCGGTTTAGAGTTACAATAATTACCTCAAAATAACCCAAAAGCTACTTCGTGGTGCTCTTTCTCCTCGAATCAGCTCTCAAATGCTCCAAGTCTATCAGAATCAGGTTAATAACATCAGAATAAGCTAGGGAGACGAACCCCAATCGAAAACTATCAAAATTAGGCACGATTATCGAAATTTACCAAACCCGAACCTGGGCCCACATCTCGGAATTCGATAAAATTTACACCACGAGAATCCTCATCCTCCCACGATTCTATGCATACCAAGAACACTGAAATCGGAGTCCCAATGGCCCCTCAAATTCCCATTTTAAAGTCTCTTCATCACAAGCCCTAATTACCCATTTTCCTCCCTAAATTCCTACCCATTGCATGACTAACAGTAGAAAAATCATCACAAACACAAGAGACGAGGTCCAAGTAACTTACCCAATCGATAACTTTAATTTCCTCTGAAAAACACTGCTCAAAGCTCCAAAGTCATTCACAAATGGTGAAGAAGTGAAATTTCATGAAGGCACCCTTTTATACTCTATGGCCAGTGGTCCCGCACCTGCGGCCACTTATGCGCACCTGCGGTCCCAGGTGCGCATCTGCGCACTTGACTTAAGTCTCCATTTTCCGCACCCGCGACTACCTCTTCACACCTGCGCTTCCACAGGTGCGGCCACCCCATCCGGCACCTGCGACCCCTTCACGAGCTGCCAAACTCCGCACCTGCGCCTGGTCCTCGCACCTGCAGACATCGCACCTGCGGCTCCCTATCCGCAGGTGCGGCCGCACCAGTAAAATGGCACCCGCAGCAGCTTTGCTGCAAATTCTTAAATCCAAACCCCTGTTAACCATACGAAATCAATCCCGAGCCCCTCGAGGCCCCAACCAAAAATACCAACATGTCCCATAACCTTATTCAAACTTAGTCGAGCCTTCGAAACACCAAAAACAACCAAACACATCAAAATCAATCCTATGAACTTTGAAATTTCTAAATTTCACCAAAGATGCCGAAACTATCCAAAACACTTCCGATTGACCTGAAAATTTGCACACATATCCAAAATGACACTACGAACCTGATCCAACTTCCGGAATTCCATTCCGACCCCGATATCCTATATTCCACTGCCGACCGGAAATCGCCAAAAATTAACTTTCGCCAATTCAAGCCTAATTCTACACTGGACATCAAAACCACATTCTGAACACACTCCTAAGTCCCAAATCACCTAACGAAGCTATTCGAACCATAAAATCTACATTCCCGAGGTCGTTTACCAATAAGTCAACTTCCGGTTGACTTTTCTAATAATAAGGCCAACATAAGAGACTAAGTGTCTCATTTCTCAGCACGACCACTCCGAACCCAAACCAAACAACCCAACAAAACACACAAGAGCTGAACCACACAAAATGAAAGCAGACATAGGGGAAATGGGGCTAAACTCTCGGAACGACCGACCGGGTCGTTACATTCTCCCCTTCTTAAACATACGTTCGTCCTAGAACGTGCCAAGAGTTGTCCTCCAACACCATCAAATTTCCGCGTACCCTACCATGCACATACTCGAGGGTGATCCCATATCACCCTATCCCATATAGGTCCAATAGCACAACACAGTTGAAATTTCGAAATCCAATCATGACCCATAAACCTTATAACTAAATTCCCACCTCTGAAATAATTTACAAGATCAAAATTCCACAACTATAAACTGAACAGGTCTGAACATGTTGTATCAAGACATATCCGTAACCCAAGATGCAATCACACAATATACCGCATGACCCAAACACTCGTGGCGAAAACTCCTAATCACAATAGCTGCTCAAAACAACCCAATACCCGTACATAACCTCTTATCAAGAAATGCTTCGCTCTAACACTTTAATATACTGCCGATGAGGAAAGGAACACGTAGAAACTAGCAACCATTCGTCCGATCAGTCAGACATGAAGCTCCCCCTTCCCAAACAGGAATTATAGCAGATTTCTAAGCCGAGTCCCGATATTTATCCTTCCAGCTATGAAGTAGTCAATTATGACAGTATTCATTCTAGGTCCAATGACCTCTTCTAATCCAACACGACCACTCTGATGACATGACACACCGATACGATTCGAAGCCATAACCTGTGCAACTCGTGCACTCAATAGAAACATCCCAATGTAATCAAATTATATAAAAGATTCACACGAGAGGACCATCTCGCCATCAACAATTACCGTCACAACACCATGCTAAGAGCCTGTCACTCATTGAAAAGTCAAAACACACGAATCTGACACCAAGGATCATACCCCCACATAACTCTGCTACAATGCGTGACCCCATCCATATGCTGGTCCACATGAAATATTTCAAGTTAGTTTGCTCAAAATCAATAACCATGCACAATTCGACATCAAGTACTAAATGTGCGTTGCCATAACCACGGGGAAACCGGAAGATACCATGCCACACGAATCAGAAAGAACATAACCAATACGTCTCAACCTCGCAATACCCCATTACCTACCTTACTCAAATCCCGCTATAAAGCCCAAATAAATTCGCACCATAAATGCATATAACTAACAATCACCACTCCTCGCAACACCGAATGGTAACTCATAGATCACCAGTATATGAATAAACTTAATAACAATCGAATGGTACGTCCCTCAACAATAGAAATTCAGAGTCAGCAATTCCGACCCGGTGCAGAACACACACTCATACTGGCCTACTAATAACCCTAAATCAGCTCTGGTCGCCCACACAGATAAGTTACTCACTGAAAGTTCACAATGACTGAACCATAGTACATACTAACATCTGACTAGCTTTACTCGCATTTTCACAGTTCACTACCACAAAATAACCTGTTTATGAGAACTCTCAGTCTCGAAGTCCATGAAGCGCACGAATTACTATATCTGATCTCAACTCCACCGCTCGAATACATAATACATCCCAAATACTCAATCATTCCATGAGGGATACCCCTATAATTCTTCCGTGTCACCAAACAACCTTGAATATCAGCAGTCGATCCAACAAGAGAGCGTCACAATACCAATGAAGCTCTCTTAACTCCACACATTTCCCTTTCTGAAATGTATACCCCTGATCAAGCCACCCAATAGTGATATCATCTACCTCCCTTCCAGAACTGAACCGTGACCTAACACATGCAAATCTCGACTCTACAAAACGTACCACATAAACCATGCCATCCTATGATAAATATGGGAACTTCATAACCCATTCCGAGTCACAAGCAACTATGTACTCAACTAGCCAAGAACTTTCCATTTGACCCCATTTAGAAGCAAAATCACTATACATCACTTGTACCTCACGCCAGTAGAAAATATACATCTCTAACCGGTAGATAACTATCCAGAACTATCCGAATCCCATTTGTACAACACCAAACTTTCAGGACTGAATCCTTCTAACTCAACCAAGTTACGCAGGCCACCAAAAATCCAAGAGCATTGCTAAGAAACACCTATAAAAACTCATTAACTCATGAACACTCAAAAAACTAATCGTATCCCTTACCATGCCGATCCGACCTACTACCAAGTTGTCCTATTTATCCATGTTCCTTCTGACTTACCTTCAAATTGATTCTTCTCCTTGCCATAATACCACAATTCTCAACCCAGACTCACCACACGCGCCCCAAGCATAAAACCATACTGTCTAAGGCTCATAAGCCGCCGAATACTCTCTCAAATATCCCCAAAAGCACCACGTTATAAATACTTACCCTGACAAGACTTCCTGCGAATTTTAAGTCATTACCTTCACCTTCTTGATACTAATATGCAGAACCCATGATAAGGTAGGAATCCCACAAGTCTTGACACCCTCCAACGTAAATCTCAATTACACTGACCAATTAGACAGAATCGACTTGGCCCGCTTGCACACTAACATACTAGGAAAGTAATCCACTCACTTGAAGCCACAAGCAAATTCATAAAATGCACACAGTACACCTTTTAAAATTACCACACAATCATTCAATAGAATCCATTTACCCATAGAGTACATTACAACCTATATCGAAGAAATTTCAATTACTCGTGTCATTCCCAGACCCCACATCTGCAGGTCATAACTGATTCACCAATATACCTCGAACCGAAACCAATACAACACATAATCGTGTAATCAACTTATCATTAACAGACTGACCCACTTAGCTTAAAGCCAACGATCAAGACAACCAATAACTCACAACGCCCATAATAACACAACCCGTCTAACATCTCAAGTCATCTGCAAATCTCGCATTCACCATTGTAATAGTCATGCCAACTTCCTCAAGCGATCTAAACTCAAATTACAACATATATCATTTACTGGTAGAAGAGAACTTACTACAGAACAACATAAGGATCACACACCCCAGGACAACCCGTAGGAGATACCCCTGCCTGCATAGCCTCAAATTGATATGTCTCTATACACTTCCGAAGACCATAACTATCACGCAATCACTACACCCTTCTGCATCTAAACACAAACTGCCTACCCTCGAGGCATCACAATACGCGGTATAAGAACTTGAAGCTGATGGCAGAACTAACACTGGAGCGGTGGTCAAAGAAATCTTGAGCTTCTGGAAGCTCTACCCACACACGCCTGACCACATGGATACCCTCACTGGACACCACGTGTCCCAAGAATGCTACTGAACTGAGCCAAACTCATACTTGGAGAACCTTGCATAGAGCTTCTCCTCCCTGAATCCTTATAATGCCGTCCTTAAATACCGAGTATGCTACCCCTAGCTTTGCGTATACGCCACGATGCCATCAATGAATATAATAAAAAAGGAGTGTTAATACGGCTAGAATACACCGTTAATCAAATACATGAATGCTACTGGGGCAATGATCAGCCCAAAAGACATCACCAGAAGCTCATAACCCAACAAAAAGATCCTCTTCATTCTACCACTAAACAACATGAGAGGTCTTCCAATACACTCACAACTCGAAGACATATACCAAACCGAAACAGAAATCAAACACTCAATAGTTCTTGCCACATTTCCAGCCAATCCTTTTGTCACAAATCAACAGTTTGAACACATCTAACCATCAAATCACACTCACCACATATACATCCAGTCACAAGGTCTCGTCAATAAGGATACCAACAGACATATAAGTCCCCAAATGCACGGCCCACACAATTGAAATCTTAGCACTCGAGCCACAAAATGAATTCGGTCTCAAGTCCTCCAGATTGGCCCATTATCAACTGGCTAAAATCACATCTCGTACCTCACCTATGGAAATCACAAGTCGTCGATGCACCGCTGCCACCGAGCGCTCATGTGTGCATTCGATACATGAAAGGAATTTCAAGAGTTACGCTTTTAGCTGAATAAATGGACTCGCACGACAAAAATTCAAGAATGTGAGATTTTCCTAAGGGTTTTGTAGCCTCTCGAAGATAAGTACAGACGTCTCCGTACCGATCCGCGAGACTCTACTAAACCTGCTCATGACTGTTGAGTCCTATGTAACCTAGTGCTCTGATACCAACTTGTCACAACCCCAAACCTAAACTGGCCGTGATGGCGCCTATAGTGATACTAGGCTAGCCAATTCACTGAAAATAACATAATGATTTTCCATTTAATACATCAAATATCCGTATTTTATGATAGTAATTCTATTTCTTAAGCATTTCAAAACAATAAAAAATGAGTAGAACATCGAAACACAGCCCTAACATCTGGAGTCAATCGTCATGAGCATCTAAGAGGTGATACAGTCTAATACAAATCCTCTAATACAACAAGTCTGGGAATGTAAAGTAAAATGACAGAGTAGGAAGGAGAAAGAGTAGGTTGTGGACGCCGAGCAGCTGCCTCACAATCTCCGAACAATGCTCCAAATGGGGTAGCTCAACTATCGCTCTGCCCCGGTACCTGAATCTACACACAAGGTGCAGGGAGTAACGTGAGTACGCCAACTCAATAAGTAACCAAATTATCTAAAAACTTGAGTACAGTGACGAGCCTTTAAACTTTATAGTTTCATAAAAATAAGTATCAATAAAGGTAATAGATCAAGTCAAGAGTCCACATTTACCAAAGATTTCACAAAAATCTAGGTTTTCCGTTTAAACTTGTATAAAACATTAGTTAACATTTATCAAAGAGTCTCAGTGTAAAGAAAAGTGAAAATAGTAGTTTCATAAAAATTTCAGCCACTCGGGCACAGTGTCGCTCACAAATAAAGCCTCTCAGGAAAGCCTCTTAGCCACTCGTGACTCTACTCTCATAAGTCAATGCTCACACTCAACACTCTTACTCATCAGGTACCATATAAAAACTGATGCGGCGTGCAGCCCGATCCAATATATATATATATATATTTCTGCGGCGTGCAGCCCGATCCATATAACATACGTTTCGGCGTGCAGCCCGATCCATATAATGGTCGACTGCGCTCACTGGGGGTGTACGGACTCCTAGAGGGGTTCCTACAGCCCAAGTGCTATATTGTTGCGGTGTGCAGCCCGATCCAATATATATATTATTGCGGCGTGCAGCCCGATCCATATATAATATATATTGTTGTGACGTGCAGCCAGATCCATATATAATCTATATTGCTGCGGCGTGCAGCCCGATCCATATATCTCTCTCTCTATATATATATATATATATATATATATATATATATATATATATATATATTGTTGCGGCGTGCAACCCGATCCATAACTATGCTCACATACTCGGCTCTCGGCCTCATTCAGTCATCCTCACAAGCCACTCGGGCAATTCTCCTCAACTCACGAGACTCAGCCCAAAATACCTCTCACAGTTTCAAAACAGTGTGATAACAGTGAAAATAACAACAAGTAGTAAACATGACTGAGTTCACAAATGTTCTATCAGGATGGTGTCAGAATAGTGTAAAAATAGCCCTGAGGGTCTAAACAGGTCGGCACGAGGCCCCAAACATGGCTCACAACCCATAAACAAGTATAAATTTCTAACACAGGATGTCGTAAGGTTTCAAATCGAATACGCGACTTAATAGTCGCTATGGGATGGACCAAGTCACAATCCCTATCGGTGCACGCCCCCCTAACATGTGTGTCACCTCACCTAACATAAAATGTCGGGGTTTCATACCCTCATGTTTAGAGTTGCAATCATTACATACCTCAAAAAAACTCAAAAGCTACTCCGCGGTGCTCTTGCCCCTCGGATCGGCTCCCAAATGCTCCAAGTCTATCACAACCAGGTTAATAACATCAGAATAAGCTAGGGACACAAACCCCAATCGAAAACTATTTAAATTAGGAACAATTCCCGAAATTTACAAAACCTGACCCTGGGCCCACGTCTCGAAATTCGATAAAATTTACACCACGAAAATCCTCATTCTCCCACGATTACATACATGAACACATAATTCGGAGTCACAATGACCCCTCAAATTCCCATTTTAAAGTCTCTTGATCACAAGCCCTAATTACCAATTTTCCTCCCAAAATTCCTACCCATTACATGACTAACAGTAGAAAAATCATCACAAACACAAGAGACGAGGTCCAAGTAACTTACCCAATCGATAACTTCAATTTCCTCTAAAAAAAACACTGCTCAAAGCTCCAAACCCGTCCACAAATTGTGAAGAATGGGTGAAATTTCACGAAGGCACCCTTTTATACTCTCTGGCCAGTGGTCCTGCACCTGCGGCCACTTATGCGCACTTGCGGTCCTAGGTGCGCATCTGCGCACTTGACTTAAGTCTCCATTTTCCGCACCTGCGACTACCTCTTCCCACATGCGCTTCCGCAGGTGCGGCCACTCATCCGCACCTGTGACCCCTTCACGAGCTGCAAAACTACGCACCTGCGCATGGTCCTTGCACTTGCAACCATTGCATCTGCGGCTCCCATCCGCAGGTGCGGCCACACCAGTAAAATTGCACCAGCAGTAGCTTTGCTGCAAATTCCTAAGTCCAAACCTCTGTTAAGCATCCGAAATCAATCCCGAGCCCCTCGGGGCCCTAACCAAAAATACCAACAAGTCCCATAACCTTATTCAAACATAATCGAGCCTTCGAAACACCAAAAGCAACGCAAAAACACCAAAATCACATCAAAAATTCAAGCCTATGAACTTTGAAATTTCTAAATTTCACCAAAGATGTCGAAACCATCCAAAACACTTCCGATTGACCTAAAAATTTGCAAACATATCTAAAATGACACTACGAACCTGCTCCAACTTCTGAAATCCCACTCCGACCCCGATAGCCTATTTCCACTGCCGACCGGAAATAACCAAAAACTAACTTTCGCCAATTCAAGCCTAATTCTACACCGGACATCAAAACCACATTTCGAACATACTCCTAAGTCCCAAATCACCTAATGAAGTTATCCGAACCATAGAATCTACATTCCGAGTTTGTTTACCAATAAGTCAAATTCCGGTTGACGTTTTTAACCATAAGGCCAACTTAAGAGACTAAGTGTCTTATTTCTCACCACGAGCACTCCGAACCCAAACCAACCAACCCAAAAAAACACATAAGAGATGAAACACACAAAATGAAAGCAGACATAGGGGAAACGGGGCTAAACTCTCGGAATGACTGACGGGGTCGTTACATTCTTTCACCATATTCCAGCTTAGAGGAGCAACCTTTCAGCGGTGGCGTGATTTTGAGCTGGGTAGTCTGGAAGAGGCAGTCTCACTCACTTGGACTTAGTTATCAGATATGTTTTTACGTGAGTATGTTCCTCATAGCCTCAGGGATGCATAGCACGTGGAGTTTGAGCAGCTGCGCCAGGGTTCTATGACTGTGTCAGAGTATGCAGTCTGTTTTAGTGAGTTGGCCTGACATGCACCACCCTTGGTTGCTACAGTTCAGGAGAGGGTTCGTCGCTTCATTGAGGGAATCCACCCCAGTATCAGGGCCAGTATAGCTAGGGAGTTGGAGATGGATATCTCTTATCATCAGGTCGTGAGTATTGCTAGGAGAGTGGAGGGCATGCTTTCCCGAGATAGAAAGGAGAGAGAGGCCAAGAGGTCTTGAGAGACTGCTTATTATTCTAGAGCTCGTGCCACGGCATCTCGCCATGGTAGGGGTTATGTGAGCCGCCCCATTCATTCAGCTCTTCCAGCCACCAATGGTGTTCTAGCTCCTTCCACGCCTCACGATGCACCACCAATATCCAGTTTGCCTCCTGCTCAGGGTGCTATTAGCGGCCAGTCCAGCAGACTTGGCTCGAGTCAGTCATAGCCGCCATGTCCTATGAGGAGTTGTTTTGAGTGTGGTGATACTTTCTACATGGTGAGGGATTTGTCCATACTTAAGAGGGGTCACCTCCACAGACTTCTCAGCTACCACGTGCTCCATCGGGTCCTCCGGCCATGCTTCCAGCACCAGCTACCACCCCACCTGCTTAGCCAATTCGAGGTGGAGGTCGGGGAGGCCGAGGTTTCCCTAGAGGGGGAAGCCAGGTCAGGTATTATGCTCTTCCAGCTCGTTTAGAGGCAGTTACTTTCGACTCTATCATCGCAGGTATTGTTCCAGTCTATCATAGGGATGCATCTATATTATTTGACCCATGCTCTACGAATTCGTATATGTCATCTTATTTTGATCCACATTTGGGGGTATCTCGGGATTCTTTGAGTTCCCCTATTTATGTATCTACTCCTGTGAGAGATTCTTTTGTTGTGGACCGTGTATATCGGTTGTGTTTGATTGATCTTAGTGGTTTTAAGACCAGAGTCCATTTGTTGTTGCTCAGCATGGTAGATTTTGATGTTATCTTAGGCATGGACTGGTTGTCGCCCTATTATGCTATTCTTGATTGTCACGCTAAGACCATGATGCTGGCAATGACAGGATTACCATGATTAGAGTGGAGGGGTACCTTAGAGTATACTCCCCGCAGGGTTATTTCATTTCATAAGGCTCAGCGAATGATTGAAAAGGGGTGTGATGCGTATTTGGCCTATGTAAGAGATGTCAGTGTTGATACCTCTACAGTTGAGTCAGTTCTAGTAGTGAGGGACTTCCAAGATATGTTCCCAGCTGATCTTCCGGGCATGCAACCTGACAGAGATATTGATTTTGGCATTGATTTGTTGTCGGACATTCAGTCCATCTTTATTCCTCCTTACCGTATGGATCCTCCTGATTTGAAGAAGAAGTTGCAGGAGTTTCTTGATAAGGGCCTCATTCGGCCCAATGTGTCACCTTGGGGTGCTCCGCTCTTGTTTGTGAAGAAAAAGAATGGTTCTATGCGTATGTTTATTGATTACCTCCAGCTGAACAAGGTTACAGTAAGGAACATGTATCCATTGCCTCGCATCGATGATTTATTTGGTCAGTTTAAGGGTGTCAGGGTGTTTTCCAAGATTGACTTGCGTTCAGGCTATCATCAATTGAAGATTCGAGAGCCGGACATCCCGAAGACTGCTTTCAGGACCAGATATGACCATTACGAGTTTCTTGTCATGTCTTTTGGGCTGACCAATGCACAAGCATCCTTCATGCATTTGATGCACAGTGTGTTCCGGACTTATCTTGACTCATTCTTATATTTATTGACTACATCCTAGTGTATTATCAGACTCCGGAAGATCACGAACAGCACCTGAGGACTGTGCTTCAAACTTTCAGGGAGCAGAGGTTGTATGCAAAATTTTCTATGTGTGAGTTTTGGCTAGACTCAGTGGCATTCTTGGGTCATGTAGTATCAAGTGATGGGATAAAGGTAGATCCGAAGAAGGTGGAAGCAGTTCAGAGTTGGCCTACACTATCATCAGCTATGGAGATCCGCAAGTTTTCTTTGTTTGGCGAGGTATTACCGTCGGTTTGTAGATGGATTCTCATCTATTGCAGAACCTATGACCAGGCTGACCCAGAAGGGTCCTCCGTTCAGGTGGACAAAGGAATGTGAGGAGAGATTTCAGAAGCTCAAGACATCTTTGACTATAGCCCCAGTATTGGTATTGCCTATAGGTTCGGGGTCTTACACCGTCTATTGTGATGCCTCGTGGATTGATCTTGGTGCGGTGTTGATGCATGACGGTAGGGTGATTGCCTACACGTCCAAACAGTTGAAGGTGCATGAGAAGAACTACCATGTCCACGATCTTGAGTTAGCAGCTATTGTTCATACCTTGAAGATCTGGCGCCACTATTTCTACGGTGTTCCTTGTGAGATCTACACCGATCACCGAAGTTTGCAGCACCTGCTCAAGCAAAAGGATCTTAATTTGTGTCACCAGAGGTGGTTGGAGCTAATTAAGGATTATGAAATCACCATCTTGTACCATCTAGGAAAGGCCAATGTGGTAGCCAGTGCTTTGAGTCGCTGGGCGGAGAGTTTGGCATATCTTCCGGCAACAAATAGACCCTTAGCATTAGATGTTCAGGTCTTAGCCAGCCAGTTTGTGAGATTGGATATTTCGTAGATGAGCCGAGTGTTGGCGTGCGTGGTTTCTCGATCTTCTATTTACGACCATATCAGGGAGCGTCAGTATGATGACCCCCATCTGCTCGTCCTTCAGGACAGTGTTCGGTGAGGTGATGCTATAGATGTGACTATTGGTGATGATGGCGAGTTGAGGATGCAGAGCCAGATATGTGTGACCAATGTGGATGGGCTTCGGGAGTTGATTCTTAAGGAGGCCCACAACTCACGATATTCCATCCATCCGGATGCCGCGAAGATGTACCAGGATTTGAGACAGCACTATTGATGGAGGAAGATGAAGAAAGATATAATTGGGTTTATGGGTAGATGTCTCAACTGTCAGCAGGTTAAGTATGAGCATGAGAGACCAGGTGTCTTTCTCCAGAAGTTAGAGATCCCATAGTGGAAGTGGGAGCGGATCACCATGGATTTCGTAGTTGGACTCCCACGGACTTCAATTAAGTTTGACGCTATTTGGGTGATTGTGGATCGACTGACCAAGTCAGCGAGTTTCATTCCAGTGATGACTACTTACTCTTCAGAGAGGTTGGCTGAGATTTACATCTGAGAGACTGTTCACCTCCATTGTGTCCCAGTTTCCATCATTTCAGATAGACGCACACAGTTTACATCACGGTTTTGGAGAGCCGTACAATAGGAGTTGGGCACTAGAGTGGAGCTGAGCACATCATTTCACCCTCAAACGAACGGGAATTCCGAGCGCACTATTCATATTCTAGAGGATATGCTCCATGATTGTGTGATGGAGTGTGGAGGGTCATGGGACCAGTTCTTACCACTTGCGGATTTTTCCTACAATAATAGTTATCAGTCCAACATTCAGATAACACCGTATGAGGATCTGTATGGTAGGCGATGTCGGTCCTCAGTGGGTTAATTCGAGCCAGACGAGGCCCGATTGTTGGGTACAGACTTGGTCCAGGATGCCCTGGATAAGGTGAAGGTTATTCAGGATAGACTTCGCATAGCCCATCCCATACAGAAGAGTTATGCGGACCGGAAGGTTCACGATTTAGCATTCATGGTTGGAGAGAGGGTTTTGCTTCGGGTATCGCCTATAAAGCGCGTCATAAGGTCCGAAAAGAAGGGCAAGTTGAGCCCGAGGTACATTGGCCCTTTGAGGTGTTGTGGCGTGTTGGGGAGGTTGCTTATGATATTTATCTACCTCCCAGCCTAGCAGGAGTTCATCCGGTATTCCACATTTCTATGCTCCGGTTTTTATCTCGGTGATCCGGCTCATGTATTGGATTTCAGATCAATCCAGTTGAACAAGGATCTATCTTATGTTGAGGAGCCAGTGGCTATCTTGGATAGGCAGGTCCGAAAGCTAAGGTCAAAGAACATTGCTTCAGTAAAGGTTCAGTGGAGGGGTCAGCCGGTCGAGGAGGTGACTTGGGAGACCGAGCAGGATATGCGCAGCCATTGCCCTCATCTTTTCACAGCTTCAGGTATGTCTCTATACTCGTTTGAGGACGAACGATTTTTTAAGAGGGGGAGGATGTAACTAATCGGCCGTCGTTTTGAGAGATAGATCCCTGATCCCATATTATCTGCTTCCCACGTACCTAATTCTGCTATTGTGTCTTTCCGGGAGGATTCATTATGGGTTTTGGAACAAATTGAGACACTTAGTCTCTTAATTGGAAGCTTAAGTTAGAAAAAGTCGACCGGATGTTGACTTGTGTGTAACGACCTCAGATTTGAATTTGATGGTTATGTTAGATCTATTAGGTGATTTTGGACTTAGGAGCGCGTGCGGAATGTGATTTGGAGGTCCGTAGTAGAATTATGCTTGAATTGGTGAAAGTAGGAATTTTGGCGATTTTGGTCGATATTGGAAATTTTGTAGTGTCATTTTTGACTTGTGGGTAAAATACGAGGTCATTCAGACGAGATTTGATATGTTTCGACGTCGTTTGTAGAATTTAGAAATTTCGAAGTTCATTAGGCTTGAATCCGTATGAAATTGGTGTTTTGATGTTATTTTGAGTGATTCGAAGGTTTGACTAAGTTCGTATGGTGCTTTAGGATTGGTTGGTATATTTGGTTGAGGTCCCGGGGCCTCGATTGAGTTTTGGGTGCTTAACTGATGAAAATTTGACTTAGGAGAATTGCAGAGATTGTTGGTTCTGGTTCCTTCGCACCTGCGGTGGGAGGTCCGCAGGTGCGGCCCCACAGAAGCGAGCCTAAGGTCGTAGGTGCGGTTTGTGAGGAGGAGCCCAGGGATCGCAGGAGTGAGGTAACATTCCACATCTGCGATGCCCGCAGATGCGGTTGTGGAACGCAGGTGCGAAGAGGGACCGCAGAAGCGGACATAGGTCGCAGGTGCGAAGAGGGACCGTAGAAGCGAGCATAGGTCGTAGGTGCGCACACGCAGGTGCGACCTTGTGATCGCCGAAGTGGATATCGAGTTTTAACTGAAACCCGCACCAGCGATGTAAATTCCCCAGGTGCGGTTATCCCCTCGCAGAAGCGAAATCGGTGGGCAGAAAAGGGGAAATTTCGAGGTTTTGATCTCATTTTCATTTTGGGACTTCGAGAGCTCGGATTTGAGCGAAATTTTGAAGGATTTTCAGAGGAAGTTATTGGGTAATGATTCCTAACTCGATTTAACTTTTACTTGATTTTGAGACGTGGGCCCGGGGAGGCTTTTTGAGCGATTTTCCAATTTCTTGCTTTAACTTTGATTTCATTCCCTAGATTAGTTTCTTGTGGTTATATTTATGTTATGTAATTGGTTTTGGCTAGATTTGGTCCATTCAGAGTCGGATATTCGTGGAAAGAGCATTATTTCGGGTTGATTTGAGCTTGGTTTGAGGTAAGTGGCTTGCCTAACCTTGTGGGGGGGAACTCCCCTTATGATTGGTACTATTGTTTATATATGAGCGCCATGTACGTGAGGTGACGATTACGTACACGGGATATTTGTTGTAAAACCCATTTTTCATTAAATAGTAATGTGTGTTTCCTCTTATTTGAACTTATTAGCATGTATAGTATCATTTTAGACTAAGAAAGCATGCCTACTTGCCTTAACTATTTACTTGAAGTACGTGCAACATGTTTAGTGGTTTAACCTTCTTTACTTAACTTGTACTTAGGATTCATTGTAAGATTTCATGTCGTAACTATTGAATTCTATTATTTGGCTGTATATTTACTTTTGGACTATGGAACGGTATTTTGGGAGATCCCCCTGTACTGCATATTTACTTTGCTACTACGGAACAGTATTCCGGGAGATCCCCCTATCTTGCATATTTACTTTGGGACTACGGAATGGTATTCCGGGAGATCCCCCTGCACATTTATTTTTGGGACTACGAGACGGTATCTCGAGAGATCCCCTGTTTGATTTGTTGTGTACTGAGTTTTTGTTTTTCCATGATTTCTTCCTTGTTACATTTCAGCCTTTATTACTGTGATATTTTATTTTTGCTTTGCCATATTATATATATATATATATGTTTCGGTAGGTCCCTTACCTGGCCTCGTCACTACTCGACCGAGGTTAGGCTTGTCATTTACTGGGTACCATTGTGGTGAACTCACGCCCTTCCTGCACATGTTTTTTTTGTGCAGATCCAGGTACATCTTACCCGCCTCATCATTAGTGCAGTCGATGCAGCTTACTGGAGACTTCAAGGTACATCTGCCCGTGCCCGTAGATCCTTGGAGTCCCCCTCTATCTGTTATGTTGTTTTCCTCCCTTATTTCCTTTAGACACTATGTATAGAAAGCATTTAGACAATTTCGTAGAGCTTGTGACTCGTGATTACCGGGTTTTGGAAATGCTTTTGATATTCGAGCACTGGTGTCCTTGTACATGCCGAGTGGCATTTTTATCAGTATATAATATTTATTGAAGTTTAGTTGTTAATTACTGCTTTATTTCCGTTATGTCAAAATTATTAGGCTTACCTATTTAGGTGTCGTCATGACATATTACGGAGGGAGAAATGGGTCGTGACACGGTGATATTGTACTTCAATAACCATATTTTATAGCATCCAATGTGATTCACTTACGTGGGTATTTTAATCCCGTAAAATTCATGAAATCCTCTTCAAATCATTACTCAATCGAAAGCCCAAACGCCATCCGTTATCTATCACAATTACACCCTCATTGTACTACCAGGGCAGCATTCCACCTCTGTTACTAGTCTTAGACTCATTTGAGTTTATTCAGGCTATTTTGAGCTTTCTATAACTTAGAGAAACCATCATCTCTCTTGTTTCTATGGGCTTAATCCTGATGACTTATCCATTCTCGTCACTTTCTCACTTGCCCTTTCTTATCCTTAATCATGTCTTCCTAAAACTTTGTCGCTTTACCATACTTTACCTTTGGACCTACACATATCTATTTATATTACTTGTAACCTTCCTTCAACTTGCTTGCACCATAGATTTCCTTGTGTTATTTTGGAACATCAAGAGAGGCATCATATTATCTCTAACTCTTCTTTACTCTCTTAACTAGATCTCTTGATACCTAGAAACCATAGGCCACTAACGATGCTGCTATCATTCTTGGATATTGAATACCCGCGCTTCTAGTCTTCTATCCGCAGTATGGACTATTCACAACCTTCCGCATTTGAGTATCTCGTACGTTGTTCACTTTTACCTTACTTACCTAAAATATCTCCCCACATTCTTGTATCTCTTTCATAACCTCCCTTCCACATAGATATAATTCATATCCACAACTTGAAGCTCTATTATAATACGTGTACCTCTGGTGGATACACAATCCGGTGAGAGCTTTATACTGACTTCTTATGAGGCCGGTACTCCTCTAACTGGCTTTATTGTAGAGCCGTTATAGAATATGGTTGTTGTACTATCTCTCTTGAAATTTTGATATTTAAGAGTGATCCTGCAATGTTCTCAGTCATGATTTCTATAATTTCCTAGGTCCAATAATCAGACTCCTAATTTACTTAGTTGATGTAATTCTTTAGTTTCCTCTTCCCTCTGATCAGCCTTTATGTAGGCTTAAGCAATCTTCTGATCTGCAGCTCATGGTATTACTTTAGCCTTATATGGACGCTATGGAATATCCAGTATACAATCTTCTACCAACTAAATCCTTTTTCTATGACCTGGACTCAATTCTTTCTTTTAAATTATACCGGAATCTTTTACGACTGTATGATTGTCAACATATATGTTGCATGGATAATACTCTGAAATCTTAAGTGTGCTCATAACATAACTAACTCTGGATCATTGACCGAATAATTCTTTTCGTTCCTTCTCAGCTTTCTTTAAACATAAGCTATTACTTTTCCTAGTCTTTCTACCCCCTTGTTGCATGCATACTTAACTTATCTTAGTTCCCACGCATGTCGGAGTTTTTGTGCAACTCATATGATCTTGAATCCTATTGTTACTTTTATTTCCCATTCATTAGCCGTGGTAGGTGCCACTTTCTTATAGAGTTCATATGATGTTTTAGTGAGATTGTTCTTACATGACCATTTCTCCTTCAAGTTACTATGTTTAGGTTGAGGCCTTCTTCCTTACTTCCTCATCTAGTCTTTCGTTGTAGTACTTAGGGATGACCCTCTGACTCTTGTAAAGCTGTGAGCTTATTACATTGTATATCGACGGACCTTTTGATGTCCTTTCCTTGCCTATAATTATACATAGTTACTTACCTCCACACCCTTGTGCTTGTAGGGTTGCTTCTGAACTCGATATTTTGACTATCTTCCCAGTGGCATGCTCTATTATTTTCGTAACACTCGTATGGTACCTTAAACTACCCCGACTCCTATCTGAATATTTCTCAAGAATTACAATGTCATAACTGCGGGGTTGAATTCACTATATTTGGTTTTACTATATTTATCTTGCACGACTTTCTGACTTATTTGTATCCTCTTGACTAGCCATAACTAGGCTCTTCCTGAATCAACTACTAACTATTTGTTGGCCCATTCTCATATCATTACTATGCGTAATCTTTCATGGGTTATTTCCTTTCTTTTAACTTAGATCTTGCGCCGGCTCTTTATTTATCAATTACATCCTGGGTCGGAACCCTTACTTCCTCTCCTCGGCGTCGTGCTTGCTTAATGTTCTAGAATCGTAGCATATCTGTAGGATTTGAATAAGTAAAGTATCCCCCCCCTTTCTCATTTTTATCGCATTCTTCCTTTACCATTCCATAATTACTAGAACCACTACATTCTGACTTCATTCCACATCACTCCAGATTCCCCCCTTTAGGGGAGTACTAAGAGTTGAAGCTACGACTATCTACCTCTAGATGTCTTACCTCTTCATCTTTGGCCTCTTTTCACATCATTGATGACCCTTACTCGCCTTGCGGTAATCCTTCTGTACCAAGGATAACAAAATCCCTTACTCACGAGGGTTACACTTAGTATAACTGGCACATACTATCCCTTAAGCTTCACTTTGCTCACATTGCTTGCTTTAGGGAAGTGTCTTCCTGAATGACCATTCTCAGAATTTCTCATGAATATTCTTCTTTTGTCCATTCTATTATCGCCAGGAACGAAATCTGAAATTCTCATGATGTCGACCATTATCCAATCATTCAGTCCATAATTCATGTTTAGTTTATCTTGTTCACCAACCTATATTGATTTCTATTACTCTGGGGTCTAACTTTTCCTTTTGTAGTCGCGTTGGAGTCACGAACTTATTTCTTGATATGAGGATATGACTTTATGGCCTATACTCTTTTGTTGCCTCAAGGCCTGTCACCTCTCATTTTTCCTTCACTTGACTATAGACTCTGTAATACTGTCATCTTCTTGATCTACCGTTGTCATCCATGTATCACATCTTACTCATAATGCTTCATTAACTCTCTTCTTATTTCTCGCTAACATCTATGTTTATCACTTTATTCTGAAAAGTCGAACAAGACATTCTTTTGCTTTTAGCTTCCCTTGCTCCATCCATTGCTCTTCAAATAGCCTAACATTCTTTCTCTACTAGGGACGGGAGCCACAATAAGGTAATATTTATCCCTTCAAGGCTTCCAGTGCCTATCTATGTAGTAATCATATCTAGATGTACTAGTTTGGAGTGCACCATCTAGGTGTCTCACGAGGAGATATATTAGCACATTTGCAATATCCTTCGGAAATGTCAACTAACGCTGACAATCCATCCAATATTTTGGGTTACTTTAACCCCGGCTGGATCCTGATATTCCGTCCTTCTCTTAAACTATATTTGTTGGCTCCCATGGAGCATAACTAAGATGGGTGTGACTAATCTCTGTTACAATTGAAGGTAACTCAAAATGCTTATATATCTCTACTTGAATTGTAAATATTGTTAATCTTCATTAACTGAGTACCTCGTACCCTTCTTCACCTTACTTCTTTTACTTGTTGAAGCTTGTATCTACCTTCTGAATCTCTCGTTAATTTTTACCATATGGGTGGATAGATATTCATGCCTTAGGGCTCCTTTTCTAGAAGCTCACACGTCTTAGTACACACATGATCTGCTGGAGACCTTACATTTACTCATCATAAGCATGATGCAAAATCGAGTTCCTCTAACTCAACTCTTCCACAACCGCATTCAATCTCTTCGCAACTGTCTTTCTAGATGTAGGTATCGTTGTATTACGAACATAATAGAATTTAGGAATCTGAATTCTTACAAATGAGCTCTACCACGCGATCTAGAGTAAGAAGAAAGAGTGGCCATCCTAAATGCCTTGTAGCCTCCTGCTTATAAGTGTGGTTCACAACACACCCATAAACAAGACTCTACTAGACACGGATTGTAGACTCCCTAGGATAGAACTAATCTGATACCACTTTTGTCACGACCCAAACCGATGGGCTGCGATGGGCACCCGATGCCTCACCTATCCTTGCCCGCCAACTTGCGACTAAGGAAATCTGAACATATAATGTCATACTTTGGTCATGGCCACATTGCAAGACAATTTGCGAAGCAAAGTATAAGATGAACAGAAGCTAACGCTGACTAAACCTCAATATAAAGTTGGGCCGACAATGTCGTCATAACTATTATAGCTGATAAACCAACAAAATATAGATACAAGGCCTAAAATCCCAACATACTGCACTAACTGACAGGATATGTCTACAAGCCTCTACTGATGGATGTACTGTGATCGGAACACTGCCCTGCCCTACCCATAACCTATATACATATATACACAAGATGTACACAAAAATCTAGACCTGGCAATTCTGAAAGACGTGGAGCTTATTGATAAAGCTGAACTCGAGAAACACCTAATGAGGAGGTCTATCCATCTGTCTGTCTGAACCTGCACCCATGAAAATGCGTTGTCCCAGGAAAAAGGGACGTCAGTACGAAATAACGTACTGAGTATGCAAGGGAATCAAATAACTGAAAGTTGAAACTGAATTGATAATACAATAACTGAAAGTAGCTAGGAGTCAAAGATGATCTGTAGATATACTTACCTGCTGATACTGACTCAACTCCCAATATAGTAAATAAAATAGATGTTCGTCCCTATAAGGCTCGGAACGTATAACTGCTCCACCATAGTAGGCTCGCTTATAGGCGCTCAGCCTACTAGGCTCTGTATCTCGGCCATGCTGGGCTCGCTCATAGGCGCTAGGCCACAGTAGGCTCGGTATATAATTTACCATCTGATCGGAGGTTGCCCAACAGCGACCTGCCCACCGATTATAGCTCGATGGTGGTGAAAATACTATAATAATGTATATATATATACACTCTCTTCTCTTTTGGCTCAAAGAAGACAATACTAAATTGAATATGAAGTCTCGATAAGGGAGAATACTATAAGTTACTAGAGTAGGATAATGTATATAAATTCGGGAGTATAAACTTCTCTTTATGCCTCGTTATCAAACACATGTAGTAACGAGATCATGCCAAAATGAAGGGCTTAACCTTAACATACCTGAGCCGATTTCTTGACAATCCATCTAACACGCGTCATTGCGACAACACGTAATGGCGGATCGAAGTAGAGAAAAATCCGTATGATGTTCTTGAGAAAGATTATTCCGTGCTCTCTTAGAATTGCAAATCTCATTTCTATTACACGGTATAACTTCGTGTGAAATTTTATTGAAGCTTCATCTATCACTTGGCACACCTAGAATTATACCTTAATAAGGTAAGAAATCTCTTAAAATGTTGTGCTTGAACTCCATCCATAAGAAGATATCTTAGCAAGTCTTCGCATACTCTTTTAATAAGGTAAGAGATCAAGTCTTAAAGTTACATGTTGTCAGCCCCACTTTGACAATGACTTGGCCAGAAATACTCTCTTAAAATGCCACCTTCTAATGAGAGTTAAGAGTCATTTTCTTTGTCTTAGCTTGCTTCCACGTTGGGTTCAAGGATTTATCCAAAAAATATTAATAAATTATCCACCAATTTCTTAATAACTTATTAATCTCCCATACCAATACCCCACATAATTAAGAATTATCTCAAAGTACTTAAAATAATACTCACTTTTAACATACCTTATACACCTCACTATCATGGTCATGTGGTACCTTGTATGGCACTAGTCCATAAATATCGGGTATAATAGTTTGGACCGTATTTCATCCCCAAGTTGTCAAACTTCGACGGAGCTCATTTTTCTTCGATTTGATTACCCTCTCACCTTCAAGAATTTACTCGTCACTTGTTTGAAATAGCATAATGCTTATAACCTCAAAATAATCTCATTCTCGGGCTTACGTCGATTAACTTACGATGAAAATTTAACGTCCAAAAATGCGGGATGTAATATTTCATTCCCGAGCTTTCATCAATTTACTTATGACATACTTTCATGTACGAAAACATGGGGTGTAACAGACTTATTACTGGGCACTCATCCCATTTCTATTCCTCCATATAGTATGGCCCCAGCAGAGTTAGAAAGAGTTAAAGGAATAGTTGCAAGAGTTGCTTGATAAGGGCTTCATTCGGCCTAGTGTGTTGCCTTGGGGTGCTTCGATCTGGTTTGTGAAGAAAGATTGTTGATTCCCAATTTTTCCCTCATGTTTTCATAAATGTCATATATGCTTTTAAAATATTATTTCTGCATCATTACTCAATTTACAAGAGTCATATAAGACTTTTCTATAATATTTCATTATTTTTAAGGCTTTAAAATTAATTTTCTCGCATTTAAATTATTTAAATATGCATTAATAACCCCTTTAAATTATTTTTGTGATCACTTAATCATCCAAATTTATTATTTGCATCCACATATGTGTTTCATAATATTTTTACTTCATTTATATAATTTCATTTTTATTTTTAGCTATTTACACATTTTTTGCAAATAATAGCCTATATTCTATAAATATTTGCATTTATTACATTATTTATGCCAAAATAGCATTCTATATTTTTATAATTCTAAGTTATTAATATTAAGCATCTTATTTCATAAAGAATAATTTTTATTATTTGTTAGACGTTTTAGTAATTTTCTTTTAATTAATTTTATGTATTTTAAAATGTGGCCCAAATCAGACCATTTTTCTGACCGAATTGGCGGCCCAAACACTCCACGCCTTAGCCCAATAACCCCCCTACCCAAACCAAGCAACCCTCTTTAAATGACCCGGTCATGACCAGTTAGATGACTCGCCCTGCCTATTCTTTCATCCTGACCGTTGATCTCTCAAGCAACAACCTACGATCACCCCACCCTTTTAATTGTACAAGCCACTAAAACCCTAACTTATTTTTCCTCAGACGCGTTACCTCATTGCTACTTACAAGATTATGGTGTTACTTAGTATTTTCCTCACTTCTGGAAAATACTAGTCTCTGAATCAAGGGAAATTGGCTTCACCTTTGAGATTTAGACAATATTTCGTCTATATACACTCACTATCAGGTTATATGGGTCTGATTTGCCAAGATCCTCGATCAACGTTTGACTTCCGTCGAACTAAGATTTGAACTTTCAATTTTTTCCTTTACTGTTTATATTATGGATTGCATGTGATATTTTCTTTCCTTATTTGTGTTTGATTAATTATTTTCCATGTTTTCTTGTTCGATTTCTACCACTATATAACCCATCCCCAATTTCCCTTTTGGACAGACCTTAATCACCTTAAGAACTATCATCCCGCTATCACTTATATTCCAAATTGAGCTCTTGGTTGGCTAAAAGATCTGGTCTACAACCACAGAATCGCCCACAGGAGTGGACAGATATATAGGAGAACACAAGGACTCGCGAGGAGCATCCAGCAAAAGAGAAAATAATGCTGAAACATATGAATAGGTGGATCCTGGATCAAATAATACTGAAGCCTCTCTACCACATACTGAGATAACACCTGTGATCACGGGGTCTAAGGCCTCTGCATCTGATCTAGCCGGAATGGTATAGAATCTAGTGGGAGTACCGGAAGGCTGAGCTCCACCAGAGTGAACAGGAGCTGCCTGACCTCCCCCTGACTGGTCTCCACCTCTAGGACGACTCCTGCCGACCTGTCCTCCACCTTTAGGTGGCCGGACTGCTGGGTGCCGGACCCATCGGCTGATAACCCTGTTGTACAGCCTTGCCCCAAGACCTGGGACATTGCCTCCTCATATGTCTTGGCTCTCCACACTTGTAACAACCCCTAGGTACCATAGTCTGCTGCCCCGAGGAAGAACCCTAAATGGCCGGAGGGCGATGTGGGCCTTCTATCATAGCACTGAAGTAGGGGTCGTAGGATCTTGGATGACTGGGATAACCACTGGGTGAACTCTGAATGGTTGGAGCGCGGTAGAAACGCTCTGGCATGGCGTTGAAATGAGGCCTCGCTTGAACACCTCGGGGAGGTGGTGGAGGTACTGAATATAAAGTCCTGTCGGGCTGACTACTGCTGAACTGACCTCTGCCCCTAGCTGGGGCACCTCTGAAATCTCCGGAGAATCTAGCCCTCTTGTCCTGCTTAACCTGCTCCTGCTCCTCGACCGATACCCCTCGATTCTGCGAGCAATCTCTACCACGAGCTGATAAGGAGTACCCATCTCCACTTCTCGATCCATGGTGGCCCTAATACCTGGATGCAATCCAGCCACAAATCTCTGCAACCTCTCGGCATCAGTAGGTAGTATCATGAGTGCATGGCGAGAAACTCTGAAAATCTGGCTTCATAATTTGTCACTGACATCTGCCCCTACTCTAGCCGCTCAAACTGATACCACGGCTCTTCCCTCTCAGAGGGTGGGATATATCTATCGAGAAACATCTGCGTGAACTGCTCCCAAGTGACAGGAGGAGAATCTACTGGCCTGCTGAGAATATTGGACTGCCACCACCAACGAGCTCTGCCCTCCAACTGGAAGGTAGTGAAATCCACTCCATGGGACTCTAGTATCCTCATGTTGTGCAGTATGTCCCTGCACCTGTCAATGAAATCCTGGGCATCCTCGCCTCGCTCACCCCCGAAGACTGGAGGGTTCAATCGAGTCTATATGTCCAATAACTTTTGCGGATCACCATCCGCAATTGGTCTAGGATCAGGTGTTGCTGCCACAGGCTGGGCCCCACCCACGGTCAGTATACCCAAGGTATGATAAAGTGATGTTTTCTAGCCTGCAGCCTCGGCAGTAGGGGACTGGACTCCCCCTCCTGCCTGAGAAGTGGCAGGATCTGCTGGAAACAAACCATCCTGGGACATAGTGTCCATAAATCTCATCATACGGCCCATGACTGCCTGGAAGCCTGGCGCCGTCATGAAGTATACTGGAGCAGGATCTGCTGGAGGCACCTCGTCCACCTACTCTATAATAGGGTCCTCTGGTGGTGGAACCG
Organism: Nicotiana paniculata; assembly: GCA_005239505.1. Classification (NCBI taxonomy): domain Eukaryota; kingdom Viridiplantae; phylum Streptophyta; class Magnoliopsida; order Solanales; family Solanaceae; genus Nicotiana; species Nicotiana paniculata. The sequence continues at coordinate 54,730 of ML322944.1, read as the reverse complement.
AAATAGCTCTAGGACGCCCTCGTCCCCTACCGCGGGCCGGTGCCCTCCCCCGGACTCTGTCGCGGCCTCGGACAACGGGGTTAGAGGCATTTCCCGGGTCTGGAACATCAGATGCACGCATCCTCACCATCTGTGAGAGAATAGAAGAATGATTTTAGTAAATCATCGACTGCACGATAGAATAAGAACAAGGAGAGGTTTCCTAACACCTTATAGCCCCCTGAATATAAGTACAGACGTCCCCGTACCGATCCGCAAGACTCTACTAGGTTTGCCCGTGACTCGTGAGACTTATGTGAACCTAGTGCTCTGATACCATGTTGTCACGACCCGAAATCCTAACTTTGGTCGTGATGGCGCCCAACAGCGGGGTCAGGCAAGCCAACACTCAATTTACTAAGGGTTCCTTCTTATTAGATTAAACATTTCAACATAAACTAAGTTTTTAAAACTTAAAGACATAAATTGACAAGGATAATTAGCCAGCTTTTAATCAAAAGTGGTCATGAGTGAGGCGTGAGCCAATATATATAGACCTGCAATCCATAACAACTATCACGTGTGTGTCAGGAACTAGTGTCACAAGTCCTACGGGCATACTAATAGAATATACAAAAGGTAGAATATACAGTCCCACTGTCTAAAGGAAATAGACGGGAAATAAGCAAAGGAAACCCTATGGTGCTACCGGAGATCGCCAGGAGAAAGCAACTCACCGTGAAGTCAGGTCCATCTATAATCAAAATCACACTCCGGTCCGACAACTAGATGCACCAACCTCAGAACCTGTACAATTAAGTACAGAAGCGTATCATGAGTACATAAATATATATATATATGTACCTAGTGAGTATCCCGCCTAACCTCGAAGAGGTAGTGACGAGAGGTCGACTGGACACTTACTAAGGTCCAACAGTATAAATCAACAGAATATGATGAAAACAGTAGGCATGTAACGGCAATGAAGCACCAAATATATATAGGGTACTGAAATCCAAGGAAGTACTGGAAATAAATAGACAATTACTACTTCCCTTTTCCCCAAATATCTGTCAAAACAGTGTCCATGAATTTAGTAACAAATAAATCATGCGCATACAGGATAAGGACAACCTACCGGAGCCATAAGATACTCATGTCTGTGCACTGCCGAGGGTCGAACGGCCCGAACCATAAGTGCACATTTCCACAAAGTACTCACATCTATGCACTGCCGAGGATCAAACGGCCCGAACCAAAAGTGCATCTTCCAATCCGTCGTGGCATATGGACCGTTCCCATAAGAGTGGGGGAAATCATACTCCGCTCGCGGAATGTAAATTACGAAGCGGTCACATGCACACACACTATTCTTTTTTTTAATTATTTTTCAGTAAATAATTCCTTGCAAATTTTCTCAAATTCCATAATCTCAGGGAAACAAGCCGCATGTAACATTTAATTTATTAAGCATATAGTTCATATTAAGTAAAACACAAGCCATGATGAGGACCTAACTACCCGGACATAGTAATAATAGCCGCTAAGTACAGACTCTCGTCACTTTGTACGTACGTAGCCCCCACAATTTTCACATATAGCATTTAAAACACCTCGCGTCGCACCAACTCCCCGGGTCAAGAATGCGCCCGAAACTCCGAACTCGACACCCACGGACTCGAAACTAGCCAAATGTTATAAAAAATATCAATTTATATTCAAGGCATGGAATTCTCCTATTATTTCGTCAAATTCACCACTCTTGAAGAAATCCGAAAATCTAACCCCGGGCCCGTATGCCCGAATTCCGAAAATTCTCGAAGGAAACACTCACCCATAACCTAAGGATCATTAATATATGATTTTTGTATGAATTCATAGCCAATGCACAGGTAATTTTCTACATTTTCAAAAGCCCTAGGTTACTACCTCAAATCCTTAATTTTCACTAATTAGGTAGTTAATTTAACTTGTAATTCATGCATTAAACTAATATTAGGGTGGAATTTACTTACCTTCAATAACTAGGTCGATTTTCCCTCTTGAATGCTGAAAATCGTCCCAAGGAAGAAGAAGAAAGTGATGAAAATGAATTAAATCCCGCTACAAAAACACACTGCCCAGTGGTTTCCTCTATGCGATCGCAGCCTGGGCAGTGCGATGGCAAGGCTTTAAATGACCAGGCCCACATGGGCCTTCTATGTGAACGCGGAGGGAGCCCTGCGAACGCACAGGGTAAGGAGTAGTTGGGCTGGCCCAATGGCCGGGCTCTATGCGAACGCGGGTGAGGTGTGCGAACGCACTGGGTCAAGATCCAGACCTGGAATTTCTGGTGTTTTGAATTTAACTCTGAGGGGTCCGAAACTCATCCGAGCCCCTCGGGACCCCGTCCAAAGGCACTGGCATGTCTGTATCCATGATATGGACTAGCTCAAATTTTTGTAACGTGAAAAACAACAATGAAACTAAGAATTCAACCCCGAAACCAAATAGAATCAAACTTTGAACTTAACGTTCTAGAATTTGCTAACAATGCGCCGAACCGACCTATACTACTCGGAATGATACCAAATTTTGCAGTCAAGTCATAAATGACATAACGGAACTACTCTCGGTCTCAGAATCCCGTTCGGACCTTGATAACACAAAAACACGTCCCAAACCACAATATTAACTTAAGAAAATTCTTATTTCGATATTGGGCGTCGAAACGCTCTCGGGTCATCCAAAACCCATTCCGAACATACGCCCAAGTCAAAATCATCATACGAAGCTACCAGAACCGTCGAAACTCGATTCCGAGGTCATTTTCTCAAAATATTGACCGAAGTCAAACTTGGCCTTAAAGGCCAACCTGAAGGAACCAAGTGTTCCAATATTGCTCTAAACATTTCTGAAACCCGGACCACCCGCCCCCGCAAGTCATAAATCACAATAATCTGCAATGGGAAGTTTCATTTAGGGGAATGGGGTCCGATATCGCAAAATGATTGGTCGGGTCGTTACACTAAATCCAATCCAAACAGCTAATTATACTTCTTTACCATCCATTTTTATAGCCTCTAAATTCAAAATAATTGTCGCTAAAAGTTCGCATCTTTAACGGCAATTTGTTGCAATTAAAAAGGCAATAGTATCCCTTCTTAAAACATCTTAGTTTGCCCTTTAGCGTCCATTTTAATAGCTAATATATTTAACTAAATTGCCGCTAATTATCAATAGCTTTAAAAGTCACAAGAGATAGTAGCAATAATTTGACGACAATTAGTAATAGTTACTACATTTGTATAGAATATGACCCCAATAATAAAATATATTAATATTAATTCAAAACATATTATATCTCATTAAATCTTAACAAACAAAAGGAAGTACTAATCAAAAATATTAATATCACAGTAACATAAAACATAAAAATATATTGTTTGGACTAAATAGCTAATGTCATCATTGTAATAATCCAGAATGATGGTCTTCAAATAATTTCCGCAACTTTTCATCATTTTGAAATCTTCCAGCCGCTAAATATCGAACATCAGAATGTATGACCTGAAATTATAAAATAATTTTGAGACGAGAGGAACGATTAACTTGCACAAACATACAGCTTGCCTCAGCACAATTCTCGTATATAATTCATATATAATATATGTATAATCAATACATAATTTATACATACTGGTTAACAAAGTAAATAATAAATCTATTTTGATAGTCAAATTGGTCTAACATCACTAACACATCATAATTAATAAGAGAATATAATATAAATTATATAATTCTTCTATATTTATACAGCCCTATTCAAACAAACAAACAAAAAAAATGTCAAATTAAATTAATTCTTTTTGAAACACTGCCAAGTAAAATCCTGAGCGTAAGATTCTTATGTTATAATATCAGAAAGTGGAAATGGATTATAAACAAAACTGAGATCTAAGTGAATAAAAATAAGTTGAATTCAGTTGCTATCTCTTTTCTTTGATGAGGATTCTCTAGAGACACAACTGGATGAAAGACTCGAATGATGGATATATGAACGGGGAAAAGGTAAACTGAGTAACTCTAAACTTAGCCATAAATATGAAGTGTTGAAACAGGAAACTAGTGTTATAGCTAACAGCGTAGATTTTAAAGCTAACAGTGCATTTTCTTTTGCAGGAACAAATGAATTTCATTCTTTCTCACAGATTCCTAGTGCTGGAAGGAGGCTACTAAACCTCGACAAGTCAAAATCCTAATCTAAGGATTAGAATTTCTAAAAGAATACCATAGATTGAGAACTCAGCATAAGGGCATTTACACGACATGTGGAGCACCACATGCAAGGAATATCTTAACTGCAAAGCTAAATGTTCACAGCCAGATATCCCATCACTCCAGTAAAGAGTCACACATTGATCTAAAATAACAGCAAACTGGTTGAGATAATAGGATCTTTATTGCGACAAAACTCATCCGTATTGGTAGCACCAAACAACCAAATGTCATCCACTATAAACCAGAACATTGGACACTCGAAATCAATTGATATCACTGAACCATCAGAGCAAACATGGTTTGTTGCGACACTGTATAGAACAACACACATCTTCAAAGACAAGTCAATCAACCTGAGAATAGTCTCCTGGGAAACCAATTTATACAGATGCATGTACTACCACAACTGAGAGAATTCCTCTGCACAAATGTTAATCGAAATTGATGTCACAGTACCAACTCAAAGCTTATGACTGAATCTCGAATCATGCGTATAGCTAGGGGATCAGGCCGCCTAGTGCATGAGGTGATGGAGATGTTGGAAGAATACAAACGACTTGCCAAGATATGCAGCAAGATGAAGGGTCTTAAGATTCCAAAAAGGGAGAGATGAGTTCCTTGTCCAGAAACATGAATGCACAAAACATGAGCAAAGTTCTTCCCCTCAAATGTTGAAACATATAGGTAGCCATGTATCTTAGTGGTAAATTTTGATTACTTAACTGTTTGGATTGGAAATCTTTGGACAAAGTACTTACTTTATGGTACTGTGCATTTATCCAGTGGTATTATCATTTTATGATGTTCATTCTGGAATTGCAGCTCTATATGGGAAAGAAATGCAACTCTTTTTCAGAAGATTTTCGCGAAATTTATTGATGGACTGAATGTCTCCAAATTTAGTTAACTCCAGAAGAACAACTATGCTGGAAATGATGCTCAAGTTAACAGCCTTACATAGCTGGAAAACAACAGAAAGTTTCAATCAAAAGGCATCCTAATGAGAAAAGCATAACATTTATTGGAAGCACAAACGTCTCAATGATTGGTTGCACGCACCAAAGCACTATTAGACAGTCACAACTATTGAATGTATCCATTAAACATCAAGTTGGTCTAACCTTTTGGTACGCAAAACATGGCGCCTGGTGAGAGCGTTTGAGGTGCTACGTGGAGGTTTTGCACTAGGCTACAGGATACAAACAACACCCTCGGCTCGTACATATCAAATTGAAATTCTTGTAATAATTAGATGTCTTTGATTTTGCACTTTTTCTTTGCTTTTCACATTTCTTGTATTAACTGGACTCCTATTTTAGATTTATATTAATATATTACCACAAGGCACCATGCCGAGTGGTTTATTTGCTAAAAAAAATATATTTAAATATGTTTGCAACTTTATTTTCTCGTTTACAAGAAAGAAACTCCTAGATATGCTCTAATAGAAATGTTCAACACATACTAGTGCATCTTGTACTTCTAAAAATTATCACAAGTGTAACGACCGGACCGGTAGTTTTGAGCTCTAGTGCGTCGTTCCGCGGTTTGAGGTCATGAGAAGCTTCACTTCAAGTATTATGACTTGTACGCATGGTCAAAATTAAAATTCGGGAAGTTCGGAGTGGATTTGGAAAGAGAATTCTCATTTCAGAAGCTTTAAGTTGGAAGAATCTTACTAAGGGTTAATTTTGAGCAAACGACCCCGGAATGGAATTTTGAAGATTCTAATAGTTTCATATGGTGATTTCGGACTTAGGAGCATGTTTAGATTTGGATTTGGAAGTCCGTAGGAAATTCGGCGCATTTTGGTGAAAGTTGAAGAATAGAAGATTTTTGGAAAGTTTGACCGAGAGTTGATTTTTTAAAATCGGGGTCGAATCCGGTTCTTAAAATTGTAACAGCTCTATTATGTCATGTATGACTTGTTTGCAAAATTTGAAGTCATTCTGGATTGATTTGATATGTTTCGGTGCAAAATATAGAATTTGAAAGATTTGAAAACTCATAATTTGATTCGATGCGCGAATCATAATTTCGGAGTTGTTTGACGTGTTTTGAAGCCTCGACTAAGTTCATATTTTATTTTGGGACATGTTGGTATGATTGGTTAAGGTACCGAGGGCCTCGGATGGATTTCGGACAAAAAACAACTGCTGGAATTTTTCTGCTGCAAAAGCTGTTTTGGACAGCAACTGGTGCATCGTAGAGCTGACTTTGGAAGCTTACATATCTAAATCTATAAGTAATATGAAAATTATCAAAACATGAAATTTGTAGCCCTTTTATTATAGTTTTTCCAGAAAGTTAAACCATTTATCATTTGGACATTTGTACAGAAAGCTATGATCGATTGAATGAAGGTTGGTAAAGCAGTTTCGACAAAAATTTCTGATATGTGGAGCCGACTTTGGAAGCTTGTATCTAGAAATATATAAGGAGTTATATGGTGGAAAACCTATCAAACGAAATATCTTTGAGTTTAGTTTCTAACTCTTCAAACCGTTAGTCATTTGGATATTTCTACAAGGAGTTATGGACGTTTTAATAAAAGGTGTCGAGCAGGGGAAAACTTGTAATACGAGGTACAACCTGCACAGCGCTAAGGTACAACTCGATGAAGCACCTGTGCCTATATAAGGCAGTCACGGGCGGCAGCCATTTTTGAGGATTTTCTTGAGCTAGGGATTGGTTCTTTCATGGTAGATTCGACCTTGGGGACTACTTAACAATACAAGGTGAGTTTTATTGAATATTTTAAGTTAATAACATCCTACTAACACTATTATTAACATCACTCAATCTTTGAAATCACTAGAAATCTTTCAAGTTGTTAAAGAACACCAAATTTTCCAAACATTGGATTATTAAGGAAAAGCTTCAGGAAGGCAATACTAATGCTTCAAACTCATTTCTTATAAGTCGGTGAGAGTAATTCTAATATTTGTTTCAAGTTGTTATGGTTGGATAATTGATTTCATAAACCCTAGTTCATGGCATGAATATTGTTCTTGAGAAAATGAAAGAGAGATAAATAGTGTTTTTTAGAAATGAAATTAAAGGATGCAATGAACCTATAGAATCATTTTCTAGCTTAGTTGGAAGTGTTCAACTAAGTAATCACCAAATTGAATATTTTGGAAATGTTGGTTAAGGAAGACGATGAATAGTAATTTGGCGGTGTTGGAGAATTAATGTACTATCATTAATGACTTCAAATGGGTATTAAATGATAAGAATGTAGTTGAATGTGCTAGTAAGTGAACCTATTAGACGATTTGAGTTGGAGGCTTGTAGCTAACTTGTGAGCCATAAATGGATATTGATAAATATTTTTGACTCATATTTTGATTGTAATTGAGATTGTAATGATAGATATCAATTTGTTGGTGATGTATGAGCATTTTACTCAATTTTACGAAGTCGGATGAGGATTAAAAGCTTGTAAATGTTAATAAAGCGAAAGCGAGTTTTGGAGCGTTGGACATCGGTCTAGTTGCCTCGATTTGTGTGTGCAGTCCGGGCACGTAGCCGGACAGCTTAAATATGAAATTATGTGAAAAATGATAAGATTTGATATTAACATGAATAAATTTGACTTCGGTCAACATTTTGGGTAAACGGACCTGGACCCGGACCCGTAATTTTACGGTCCCGTAGGGTCCGTAGGAAAATATGGGACTTGTGCATATGCCTGGAATCAAATTCCGAGGTCCCAAGCACGAGGAATGAATTTTTAAGTAAAATTGTTTTCTGAAAATATTTAAGGAAAAATGAAAATGAAATCTGATTAGAAAGTGATGGTATCGGGCCCGTATTTTGGTTTCGGCGCCCGATACAAGTCTTATTTATGGTTTAAGCACTTTCTGTAAAGTTTGGTTGAAATCGGATGTCGTTTGACGTGTTTCGGACTAAAAAAATGGAAAATTTGATGGTTTATGAAATTTGATAGAATTCATGGATTTTGAGGTTTAATTCGATGTATATGATGTTATTTTGGCGACTTGATCGCATGGATAAGTTCATAGGATGTTTTTGAGGTAGTGTGTGTATTTGGTTTGGAGCCACGAGGGCTCGGGTGAGTTTTGGATAGGCCACGGATTGCTTTTCTTGAACTTGGAAATCTGTTGGTGTGACTGATCTGCAGGCTTCGCATTTGCGAAGCCAGCATTGCAAATACAAACTCACAAATGTGAGCTACTCATCGCAAATGCGAAGGTTGGTCTGGGCAGGCCTGATCGCAAATGCGACCAAGAGGTTCGCAAATGCGAAGATTAATCTGGGCAGGCCTGATAGCAAATGCGACCAAGAGGTTCGCAAATGCGAAGATTAATCTGGGCAGGCCTGATAGCAAATGCGACCAAGAGGTTCGCAAATGCGAAGATTAATCTGGGCAGGCCTGATAGCAAATGCGACCAAGAGGTTCGCAAATGCGAAGGTTAACCTGGGCAGGCCTGATCGCAAATGTGACCAAGAGGTTCGCAAATGCGAAGGCTGGGAATGTCTGAAGGGTTCGCAATTGTGAACCCCTGTTCGCAATTCCCATGCCAACCAGTAGCCTGCACTGTACAAAAACCGAATTTTGACTACATATTTCATATTTTCTCAAACTCAAACACTCTTAGGCGATTTTTCCAAGAACAAGACTCTTCCAAATCAGTTGTAAGTTGGTTTTTAGTCATTTCTTTCAATCATTAACATCATTTAACATGTTTTCAACTTAAAAATCAGGGATTTCCATGGGTGAAATTGGGTGTTTTGGGTAGAACTTAGGTTTTTCTAAAATTGGGATTTGAGTGGGTGAGACCTACGATTTGAGAGATTTTTATTTGGCTAGACTCGTGAGAATATGAGGGTTCTGAAAATGTAAAGTTTACCCGACTCCGAGATGCTGGCCTGAGGGGCATTTTGGTCATTTCACCTAATTTCGCGTTGTAACCTTGAATTTAATAGTAGAATCAGTGCATGAGATGTTATTTACAATATGAAATTTATTTTAATAGAGTTGGGCCATTTGGAGTCGGATACTCGTGGCAAACGTGTGGTTTCGGGTTGATTGCTATACTTTGGACCCGAGGTAAGTGTTTGGTCTAATCTTAGCTTGAGGGAATAGGAGTTGAGTATAATTTTCTACTTGCTAATTTGTCAAATACGATGTATAGGCATGGTGACGAGTATCTATACGTTGGTGTCTAGCATGACCGTGAGTCCTTATATGGTGAATATTCTGATTTTGTGGTAATTTCCATGCTTAATTGATAATTTCTATATGTTGTGAAAAATATGTGAAGGGAATTGTAATCTTTAAACTCTGTTGGAGAATTGGCCCAGATTGTAATACGAATGATGAAGATATATGAGATAATTGTATCCTTTGGAGCATTGGCTCAGATTGTAATACGAATGATGAAGATATATGAGATAATTGTATCCTTTGGAGCATTGGCTCAGATTATAATACGAATGACGAAGGTACATGAGATAATTGTATCCTTTGGAGCATTGGCTCAAGTAATAGAGTAAATTATGAAATGAAGTGAAAGAAAGAGAAAGAGCTACTAAAATATACCCTTGCCGGGTCATTGTTGCTTTTGATATTGTCTCCCTTGTTGGGATGTTGAGATTACTGTTATTGTTCCCTTGCTGGGATTTAATTGTTTAACTGATGTTCCCTTGCCGTGATTTTTATTTTATTCTTCTTACTCCCTTGCCCTTGTTTGTGATTGTTGTTTGGGTGAGGAAGAGTGTTAAAGCACGAAGGGTGATGCCGTGCATTGTTTGATATTGTTCCCTTGCCGGGGTTATTATTTCTATTTTGTTTACTCCCTTGCCCTTGTTTATGATTGTTGTTCGGGTGAGGAAGAGTGCTAAAGCACGAAGGGTGATGTCGTGCATTGTTTGACATTGTGAGGAAAGAGTGTAAAGCACGAAGGGTGATGTCGTGCTGTACGATGTACCATTCCGTACCGATATTCATTGATTATACAGTGAGGAAAGAGAGTAAAAGCACGAAGGGTGATGTCGTACCATGATTTACATTATTTACAGTATACATTGCATAGTGAGGACTAGAGTAAAAGCATGAAGGGTGATGCCGTGCAAGTTTGTGATTCCTTGTCCTTATTGATATGATGGGTTTGTTGTTCTTTTCCTTATTGAGATTTCTTATATGAAACTGTTATCTCCCCACAGCATGTTCCCCTTCCTTTATTAATTGCTTCTCCCTATATTTCTTATCCGTTGTATATACGTATATCTATTTATTTGAACTGCACAGGTTTATTTGGTAGTCTAGTTCTAGCCTCGTCACTACTTCGCCGAGGTTAGGCTAGGCACTTACCAGTACATAGGGTCGGTTGTACTGATGCTACACTTGCACTTCTTTATGTTGTGCATATTACGCAGCCGGACCCGGAGAACATCATTAGTGGGAATGTCTTCCAGCTTATCCTAGAGGCTTCAAGGTATACCCGTTGGCGTTCGTGGGCCTTGGCGTCTCTTCCATCCCTTTGAACTCACTTCTATCTTGTTTTTCTTCCTCTAGTTTCAAACACAGCTATGTATTTCCTTCCAGACTTGTATTTAGCACTCTTGTAGACAGTTCGTGAGTTTGTGACTCCAGGTTTTGGGAAAGTTTACGCGTTGTTGTATCATGTTCTCCTTATTTAGCTTGAGACCGTATTTATTTCCGCTGTTAAACTGTGAACCGTTTAGTTTATCCTATTAAATTGATGTTAATATGCTAGTTTATCTATACACGTTGGCTTGTCTAGTGGGTTCAACGTTAGACGCCATCACGGCCCGATGGTGGGAGTTCAGGGCGTGACAGGCTACGTACGCACGAGGTGACGAGAGTCCGTGTGTCATGACCCTAAACCTAAACTTGCCGTGATGGCGCCTATCGTGATACTAGGCTAGCCAATTCACTGAAAATAATAAAATGATTTCCCATTTAATACATCAAATATCCGAATTGTTTCATGATAATCTGTTTCTTAAGCATTCCAAAACAATAAAAAACAATTAGAACATCTAAACACAGACCCAACATCTGGAGTCAACCGTCATGAGCATCTAAGAAGTGATACAGTCTGATACAAATCCTCTACTACAACAAGTATGGGAAGTAAAGTCAAATGACTGAGTAGGAAGGAGAAAGAGTAGGTTGCGGACGCCGAGCAACTACCTCACAATCTCCGAACAATGCTCCAAATGGGGTAGCTCAACTATCGCTCTTCCCAGTACCTGAATCTGCACACAAGGTGCAGGGAGTAACGTGAGTACGCCAACTCAGTAAGTAACCAAAGTATCTAAAAACATGAGTGCAGTGACGAGCATTTAAACTTTACAGTTTCATAAAATATAAGTACCAGTTAAGGTAATAGAAAGTCAAGATGGGGTAGCTCAACTATCGCTCTTCCCAGTACCTGAATCTGCACACAAGGTGCAGGGAGTAACGTGAGTACGCCAACTCAGTAAGTAACCAAAGTATCTAAAAACATGAGTGCAGTGACGAGCATTTAAACTTTACAGTTTCATAAAATATAAGTACCAGTAAAGGTAATAGAAAGTCAAGAGTCCCCATTTACCAAAGATTTTACAAAACTCTAGTTTGCCTTTTTAAACTTGTATGAAACATTAGTCAACATTTATCAAAGAGGCTCAGTGTAAAGAATAGTGAAAACAGTAGTTTCATAAAAATATCAGCCACTCGGGCACAGTTGTCACACCTCCTTTTTCATTACCCCCAGATTAATGAAGGGGTAATAAGGGAGTTTTTCCAATTAAAGTGACATTATTCGGATTTGGGGATTTATTTATTTATTTCAGAGTCACCACCCAGATTTTTGACGATGCTCCGGGACACCGTGTTTATTTTAAAAAATCCCAAACCGAGGAAGTTTTGACTCTGTTTTAATTTTTCTGCGACCAGAAATCCGAGTAAGGAATTCTATTAACCCCGGAGAAGGTGTTAGGCATTCCCGAGCTCCGTGGTTCTAGCACGGTCGCTTACTATTAATATTTGGCCTAAATTGTCTGATTATTCACATATTTTTTCCTATTGTGCATTTAGCCGTTTAATTTTTAACCGCTTTTAGTATTTATGGATTTATCTTGAAATAAGTCACGATGTCGTGCACTTATTTGTTTTTGGGACATATTATAACTACGCCACATGAAAAGCACCCGCAATTACAAGATGTGATTTTTATTATAGTTTGAAGTTGAAGACGGGGACATGAGTTGTCGCACCCGTGTGTAGATTACGTAGTCAAGACTATGGTCGTGACGGTTTTATAATGCCCATTTGTGGCGATGTTTGAGTTTCCTATTTCTTGAAAGAGCGTTTTAGTTATAAGGTCGATTAGGACGTTTATGGATTTATCTTGGACAAGTTACGATGACGTACACTCGTGGTTTTGAACACATAGCAAATACGTCGCATGAAATGCACCCGTGATTACTATGTGCATTTTTGGTTGTTTAGAATTGAGGGTCGGGCACATGAGTTGCCACTCCTGAGTGTAGTTTATTGTAATTTTGAGGTAATGATCAATTTTGTCAAGTTTCAAAGTAAAGGTATGCATTCTACCTAAGGATTACCTAGAATTATATTCACTAGTCTGAGACAACATGTTTTGGGCTATGGCCACCTTTTAGCCCAATTTATCGTTTAACTCTCCGGACAAAACTAATTGTGACTAATTCAATAAGGGTAAAAGCTATACAACTACAAAGAGAATCGTGCCATCATACAGAGCAAGTTGAAATACTAATTTGCAAATCACTTATTTAAAACAGTTAAATGAACACATAGTACCTTGACTGAAATAGTTTTATTAACTTCAAATGACCTAAACTCATACTTTTTGATATACACCTTGAGTTCTACATATTGCTGTAAATTTGGACTCTTAGTAACACGAGATAAATCTGATGAGAGATTACTTTGAATAGCAAATTCATATTTATATATACTTCAAAATTCCTTTGATCTAAACGTAGTGGTTTTCAGAACTTCAATAGGTATTTACGGTCATTTAGACAAGTTGATTTGAACGCTAAATTGTAAGAAAATATTTAGAAAGGGTGCCTTTGGATTTTTCCGTCAAAATCTGAGTGCTTAAAATATTGATGCCTGAAACTTTGCACTTAAATCTGAGAATAAACAGCCTTGAGGCTAAGGGCTCTTCGCGTTTTCCAGGCCCTCTGGATTATGCTCAGACCTTGATGGGCCATTATAAATAGTTTGGTCCATCTTAAACTATCCAGAATAGTCATGTTTGAGTCCAGTGTACTCAAAACAAATCTGGAGCTAAATATACACATTTTTTGAAAATTATAGGAACACACACATACTGAAATAAAGGACTGCTAATATAAATAAATATAATGTCCAGTCTTATATTACAAATAAAGCATATACAAAAGGTTGTAATTACGCTATTACACTGTTCTTAAATTAAATGCATAAGTTCTAATAATAAGAAGAAGAAAAATAAAAAGAAACAAGGTTAGCTACTGCCCTTGTTAAAGCCAACAAATTTCACCCTTTAGGATCTGTATTCTTCGGCTTTTAGTCCCAACTGGACCATACAGAACTCATGTGCGTTGTAAGAGGCTGAATCTGATCATTACAGGGATCAGATTCAACCCTTTACATGCTGCTCCCCATAGTGATATAAGTCGTCCAAACCAACTTAAACATCTTATGGGGTGCATCTGACCATAAAGGGGGTCAGATTCACTACTCTTTAATGCTATCTAATGACTCTATTACGACTTCATGGATATGGAATTAATCCCAGAAGCCTTTTTGAGAGATAAATCTATAGTTATAATCATACATAGATGAACAGTCAGATTTGTAACCAGTAATTACAGATTCAGCAGAAGGAAAAACCGCATGTTTTATGCATTTTTCTTAGATTGAATCTGACTATAAAGGAGAGTCTGATTCAAACTTACAGATGCAATCTTGTTTACCATTTGTAACAACCATCCCAGTACTTCAAATAACATTCATTTGGACATTTTGACTATTCTTGGCTTTTTAGAGACTGAATCAGACCATATAAGGGTTCAGATTCTTTACTCTGTAGCCCTTCTGACTACATGATGTATACCCTTTATAGGGTGAATTTCAGCCATCTACACTACTGTTTTGTGCACTATCATGGAGTGAATTTGACCATTGGAAGGTCTGATTCATCTACCCTAGTGTTGATACTAACCTATCTAGAGATTTTCTTGTTGAATCTCTTTATTGACCAAAGAGACTCAATTGAAAAGCATATTTTTCTGCACTCTTATAGAGAGAGCCTGACCATAGAGAAGGTCAGATCCTACACCTCAGTACAGCCTTATTTTTTAATATAGAACTATGAGTATTTACCATGTTTATATACATTTGGCTAGAAATAACAGAATGTTTCAGCAAAGAGATAGCAACAAAACCAACAGTATTCATCACATTCAACAGGTTCAATAATATGATAATAAACATCTATACAGTCACATGTGCATAAAGCAGGAGAGATAACCTCAATTCATCAATGACAAACTAATTTGAGCAGGGAAAAGAAGAAGAAGATTCCAATTCCAGAAATTTCATTAAGAAAAGATGATTTAAATACATACCTTTTAAGAGAGAAACAAACAAAGAGACTTGACCAAATAAAGGTCAAGTATGAACAGTAAGAGGGAAGAGAGATCAGCAAACAGCAAACAGAAAAGACCCCAAAGAAAACCAACCAGTCCAGCAAGAATAACCCAGAAATCTTGAGTGTGGATGTTTGAAATAAGAACTTCCAGAAAACCAAATTCAGCAAAAAGGGAAGATAGCAACTGAACTAGGCCATCTACTTATGATACTTGTTTTATAAAAGGGAATCAATTTTTTTTTTCTTTTCTAATAGGACTCTTCTTTTCAAAACCTTTTAAGTAAGACAGTATTTCTGAAAAAATGGGAAGGATTATGTATCCCAGCAGCTCCAAAGTGTAAAGATTCTAACCCCTTCACCTTTAAAAAGAGGGTCTACTTATAGGATATTTGGGAATGGGATATTCTTTGAATATTCCCTATCCAATACTGAAAAATAGTACCAAAACATTACATAGGGCAGCTGTCAACCCTATCTTTGGGACAGTTGCCCCTATTCTAGAATATTCTTACCTATTAAAAGACCCTTTTACCCTTAAAATTCTGATTTCCTAAGTCTACATTACCTATTGTACCCCTTCGAGTCCCTGAATTTACCATTGGGTAATCAAGGTTAAGCTCACTTTGGGTTATTATTTAACTCTAGTTAACTAACACTAGTTAATTTAACTAGTTAACTAGGCATTAACTTTGGTTAGTTAACCCCAACTATGTTCTTTAGTTAACTATTAGTTGTTCTTGACTGAGGTTGAGTTAATTAATTAAAGGTTAATTGATTAAATGCCTAGAGTTAGTTTCATACTACTTACTTATGTTTAAGTCAATTAATTGAAGTAAACCAATCAGTTTTGAATTCATAAATTAAGTTAACTGTTTTAGTTTAATTAAGTCAAACCCAATTACCTAAAAATCAGAAAACTTACCTAATTATCAAGTCTAGGTTAAATGATTTGTTCTAGTTAATTAGTCCTAAATTAATTACCTTAGGCAGATTTTAGGACTTTGTTAGTTAATAAAAAATGGTTAGTTTATTAGATTGCTTCTTGATCTTAGTTAATTATATTAGTAACTAAACTCTCAATGAAGTTAGGAGCCTAATTAACTAATAAAATAATCTAGGTGAATGATTAATCTTCATATTATACTAAGGTTAGGGTGAGTAATCAAATGGAGATGGACAGTAGCATTTAGAGAGGAGATAAACGACAGTAAAGGTATTCTGGAGAACTTAAGCATGAACCAATAAAGCTAATTATTAATTTTAACAAGTAGAACCTCTAATAGATCAATGATGATTAACAGTAAAACCTAAATGACTAAACATGGTTGCAAAAACAGTCCGGAATGTGCATAATCATGCTAAACATTGAATCAATCAAATCGAAGGTAGTGCGAATCAAAGCAGAACAGTCATACATACAGACAATGACGAAACCTAAGTTAGGAAACATGGTTAAACAGGGAAACCTAATTACGTAATTGACGAGAACAAAATCAAGACATGACTGTCATGAAATACGTTTAGAGCTTAAACTAAACGATGAGGAAGAAATACAAACAGGTGGAAGAAAATGATGAAAGAATGCAAAAGATCTAAATAGTGATACAACGAAAATAATTAAACTATGACCTATTCAATGCTAATAGCACAAGAAACAGTTAGAAGGGGAGGAGGGATACCCGTTAAAATGGTATTTTGGCCGGGAAAGAGAAAAGAGGTCGTTGGACCTTACCTGATCCAGTGGGGTTTGAAAATGAATCAAACCTTCATGAATCGATTGCTCTAGTTAAGAGCAATTGACCCATGAAGGTCTGAACCATTGATTGTCCTTGAATCGGCCGGGGAGTAGTTTTGGGGTTTTCAGATTCTTAGATCTGAAACCGGTGCAAATCGATTAGGTTTTTAGGGAAACCAGCAACGGGAGGTGATAGAGGGGATGATGATGATTGTCAGGTGAGAATTTGGGGTTGATTGGAGGTCGTCCGCCACCGGTAGGCAATTTCCGGTGGGCGGAGCAAGGTGGGAATCCTAGGCGGCTAGGGTTTTTAGAGAGAAGAGAGAGAGAGAGAGAGAGACGGACAAAAGGGAAAGGGAGGGGGTTAGACTTCTAAGTGAATATAGTTTAGGGTTAGTTTGGACATTTATATAGTTTAGGGGGGTGAGTTCCTGGCCGTCCGATCAATTTCGATCATGGCCAGGATTCAATTGATTAAACCAAACGGGGTCGTTTGGAAGGGTGCTGGGGCAGGCCGGGTAAGGGATTTTGGGCCTGGGTTGTTTGAGTTGTGTAGGGATTGGGTTTGGGCATGGGTAGTTTCAAGTCCAGGTCCGAAATTAGCTTTTCTTAATTAATTAACTAATTAATCCAAATAAGTTCAAATCTAATTTAATCCAAAAAATGTTAGCAATTGATTTTAAACCTTATTTTTCATCTATTTACATATTAATTAAGAATAAAACAACTAATTATATATTCCTAATTAAATCTATGATTTATCGAATAAAATGATTAATTTTTTAGTAATTAGTTATTAAAAACTACATTACGTTAAATACTCGTCATTCGTCTATTATTTAATTAATTATAAATAATAACTTCATAATTCCTTGATAATAGTGATGCAAATTTTAATAATTTTAAAAGATGAATTATGGATATGCAAAAAATGCAAATAATTCACAATTAATTACTGAAAAATCAACAAAAAATCATAAAATCAATTGATTTATTGAGATTTTTATAGGACGATACGGCGAGTAAAAATCACATGCTCACAACAGTGTCACTCGCAAATAAGGCCTCTTGGACAAGCCTCTTAGTCACTCGTGACTCTACTCTCATAATTCAATGCTCCCACTCAGCACTCTCACTCATCAGGTACCATATAACAATTGTTGCGACGTGCAGCCCGATCCAATACGTGTGTGTGTGTGTGTGTATATATATATATATATATATATATTGATGCGGCGTGCAGCCCGATCCATATATAAGGTATATTGTTATGACGTGCAGCCCGATCCATATATAAGGTATATTTCTATGGCGTGCAGTCCGATCCATATAACATACGTTGCGGCGTACAGCCCGATCCATATAACATACGCTGTGGCGTGCATCCCGATCCATATAATAGTCGACTGCGCTCACTGGGGGTGTTCAGACTCCTGGAGGAGCTCTTTCAGCCCAAGCGCTATATCGCTGCAGCGTGCAGCCCGATCCAATATATATATTGCTCCGGAATGCAGCCCGATCCATATATAATGTATATTGCTGCGGCGTGCAGCCCGATCCATATATAATACATATATATTGTTGCCGCGTGCAGCCCGATCCATATATAATATCTATTACTGCAGCGTGCAGCCTTATCCATATGTAATATATAACATATATATTGTTGCGGCGTGCAGCCCGATCCGTAATTATCCTCACATACTCGGCGCTCGGCCTCACTCAGTCATCCTCACAAGCCACTCGGAAAATTCATCTCAACTCACGGGACTCAGCCCAAAATACTCCTCAGAGTTTCAAAGCATTGTGATAACAGTGAAAATAACAACAAGTGGTAAACATGACTGAGTCCACAGATGTTCTATCAGCATAGGGTGAGAA
This sequence comes from Nicotiana paniculata, assembly GCA_005239505.1. Lineage (NCBI taxonomy): Eukaryota > Viridiplantae > Streptophyta > Magnoliopsida > Solanales > Solanaceae > Nicotiana > Nicotiana paniculata. Next base: position 36,211 of record ML322944.1, on the reverse strand, counting down.
TAGTGTAAAAGTGCCTCTGAGGGTCTACACAGGTCAGCACAAGGCCCCAAACATGACTCACAACCCATAAACAAGTATAAATTTCTAGGATACAGGATGTCGTAAGGTTTCAAAACGAATACGCAGCTTAATAGTCGCTACGGGATGGACCAAGTCACAATCCCTATCGGTGCATGCCCACACACTCGTCACTAGCATGTGCGTCACCTCATTTACCAAAACCATATAAAATACCGGGGTTTCATACCCTCGGGTTTAGAGTTACAATCGTTACATACCTCAAAACAGCCCAAAAGCTACTCCGCGATGCTCTTGCCCCTCGAATCGTCTCTCGATTGCTCCGAATCTAACCAAAACTGAATTAACATCATCAATATACGCTAAAGGAACAAAACCCAATCGAAAACTATCAATTGAAACACAATTCTCAAAATTCGGCCAAACCCGAGCCCCGGGCCCACGTCTCGGAATTATATAAAATTTACATCACTAGAATCCTCATCCTCCCACGATTCTATATATACCAAGAACACCAAAATCGGACCAAAATTTCCCACTCAAATCATCAAAAAAAATTCCAATTCTCATGCACCTAACCTCCCCAATTTTGGGTTAAATCCAACAAAGTTCCGGTTTAATTACTTAGAAAACTACATAGAATTGAGTTATGAAGTCAAAAATCTTACCTCCAAGTGATTCCCTTCGATTTCCTCTTCAAACCCTCTTAAAGAGCTCCAAACCCGCTCAACAATGGAGGAAAAATAGACTCTAATCGCAAAAATGGCCTTTTAAAACATTTTGCCCAGCACTAAATCCTTCTTCAGTGCGATCGCATTTCCAGGGATGCGTTCGCGATGCACAGCCAAACCCTCTCTATGCGTTCGCATACACACCCATGTGTTGGCATAGCTCAAACATCCATCCCTCTCACGCGCCTCAGAACCACTATGATATTTGCACAAGGAGCCACGCGACCGCACTACTCAAGACTGCCCAACCTATGCGATCTCAAACCTGACGCGATCACATAGAACAAATTGCCTGCCTTAATATTTACCCTACGCGATCGCAGGTGACCTCACGCGATCGCAATGAAGAAACCACTGCTGCTAAAACACCAGAAAAAATAGTAGACTGCTTAACACCAAAAATGCCCGTTTGAGCATCCGAAATACACCCCAGGCCCCCGGGACCTCAACCAAACCTACCAACATATCCCATAACATCATTCAAACTTAGTCGAGCCTTCGAAACACCAAAAACAATGCAAAAACACCAAAACCACATCAAATTCAAGCCTATGAACTTTGAAATTTCTAAATTCCACCAAAGATGTCGAACCCATCCAAAACACATCCGATTGACCGGAAAATTTGCACACATATCCAAAATGACATTAAGAACCTGCTCCAACTTCCAGAATTCTATTCCGACCCTGATAGCCTATTTTCCACTGCCGACCGGAAATCACCAAAAACTAACGTTCGCCAATTCAAGCCTAATTCTACACCGGACATCAAAACCACATTCCGAACACACTCCTAAGTCCTAAATCACCTAACGAAGCTATCTGAACCATAAAATCTACATTTCGAGGTTGTTTACCAATAAGTCAACTTCCGGTTGACTTTTCCACTATTGAACCAAGATAAGAGACTAAGTGTCTCATTTCTCTCCAAAAATTGCTCCGAACCTGAGCCAACCAATCTAACACAACGTAATGAATCTGAACCGTATATAACGAAGCATAAATGGGGGAAACGGGGCTAAACTCTCGAAATGACCGGCCGGGTCATTACACCGTGCATAGCTTCTATTGTGCTTAAGTCCAAGTAGTCTAGGACCCAAAAGCATGATATACTTGAAATATTTGTAACCTTATTGAAAATTAAAATTTTTTAAATCATATCAAATTAGTAAATGAATTTCTAAATAAGTTAAACTTCATTTTTCTTAATCGCAAAAAGAGGATTGACTTTTCCTTGGATAAATGTTCCCTGGTGAATTCTTGATTGACTGTTTGAATGTGTGTATTTACATTTGACTGCATCACATATATGATTCGCGAGCGGGGTAATAGATACATCTATGGTTCGCTCCATTCGACCCTCCAGCAGTGCACATTTTATTATTATGTTAGATCGGGTCGTACGACCCCGACATGATTTGCGCATGCTTGTATTGCTTGCTTTGAAATTTATAAATAATGATATTGCCATCCTGGCCTAAGGTAAATTGAAAAATGATGAAATATGAATTTTTTTTTGGAAATCTCTTATTATCAAAAGAATTGTTTACCTGCTTCATGCTTATCGAGTTTGCAATCACCTTATAAAATTCACTCTTTACATATTTTGGTATTTCTATATTTGGACCAATAGTAAGTGTTAAAATCGACCTCCCGTCACTACTTCTTCGAGGTTAGACGAGATACTTACTGGGTACACGTTGTTTTTGTACTCATACTACACTTGTTGTGCATTTTTTTGCACATGCACATGTATGTCTAGTGGCCTAGTTTGGCGCAGCGGCATGGTTGATACGGAGACTAAGGTGAGTTGCACCTCTCGAGACGACCGCAGTCAGTAGAGTCTCCTTCATAGTATTGTATTGTATTTTCTCTACTGTCCAATTGTATTCCGGACGGTTATTGTATTACATTTTATTTCCTAGAAATTGCTCATGCACTTGTGACACCGGGTTCTGGGATGTATATGGGATTAGTTAGTATTGAAAAGTTGTTAAAGACATTATTATATACTCGGTGAAGTTCATTATTTATTGTTAAATGTAAGGAAAAGAAATGATTTCAAAATATTAAAATGAGAATCTAATTAACAATTTAGTGTTGGCTTTCCTGATAGTGGTGTCCGGCGCCATCACAAACTTTAATAGATTTTGGGCCATGACAACAATCTTTGCGACATCAACAACAGTGAGAAAAGGAAATAATAAAAGCAAGAAGCATCCAAGGTAAGCCCAAATACAACAACAAATTAACAAAAATCGAAGGAGGAAAACTCAAATAGTAGCGACGAAGGACAAAGATGAGTAGTACCATGAGAAGGTTGAGCATTTTCAGCAACACCAGGCATTCATGATGTTTGTGGTACTCGTTCATATCCACTATTGGCATCGGGAATCTAATAAATATTAACATGTTAGATAACAATAATTTTATATGATTAGAATTTCAATTAAAATATCTAAAGTTTATGAAATAGAGTTACATATTCACTAAGGTGACATTGCTACTTTAAGGCATAGATGCATTAGGATCATATTTGCGCATTAATTGTCTCATTTGAAGTAATTCTGATTGCATATTCTCCTGATTTTGTTTCATAATATTCATTTCTTCATTTTGTTTCTCCTTTAAATCGATTATCGACTGTTCTAACCTTTGTATAACCTCATTAGAAGAATCATCTGCAGCAATATTTCATAAGGAAGACCTACTACCCCATATAACAGAAGGAGTTGGACCAAGTCCTAAACCACAAACATACCCACTTTTTTTCATTTTCCAACACCTGGGAATACACATCGCCTTCCCAAGCAACACTACGAGGAGGTTGCTAAGTAGATCTCTCACTATTTCTCATCCTTTCATTTATCATTTTCAGACCATAGAATACACAATAAATCCATTTTGGAATTCATGAATAGGAAAAATGCACATTGTTTGACGAAGTCATCAAACAAAAAAAAGAATAAATCTTACAATTGTCTTGACAGAATCATCATCTAGTGGCCTACCATTCTTACATTTTGTATGAGTTAATAGGAAAATTTCTACTCGTGTAGGCTCTATCCCGTTTACTGCCTAATACAATAAAAATGATATCATATATGCATGGCAAAAAAAGTTTAAAATAGTTTGTAGTTTGTAGTTTTCACAGATTTACCTACTCATTCATCAATGTGGCAATACTCTTTGATCCTCCTGTGTGAGGCATCGTTTGCTTGGCTCTATTGTTTTTATTTTCTTGGGTATGTTTCTGTCATTGAAATATTAAAATGATATCTTATAAAAAAATTTTTAAAAAATGAGCATACCTAAAATCAAAACGCTATAAAAATGAGCAGACTAGGATAATTTTCAAGGTTCATACCTTAGCTTTATGAGAAAGCCAATAAGATACAAGACTACTCCATTGATCCCTCAGTATGCGACTTGGCCTATTTTTTAATAAAGCATCTTTAGTCTTATATTTTTGCACATACTCACCCTTTAAATTGCACTTGTAATCTTTCAATTTCTTTCCTAGTGACTTTAAGACTCACGCCTCTCCACGTTTTGAGATAGATAACTTCTTCAAAAAATAAAAGCCAATATTTAGAAGATAACATCATGTATAAAAGATTGAGCATGTTCACAAAAAAATAAAAATAAAAATTAATAATAATAATATTATTATTATTATTATTAACTATTCCATACCCTCGCAAAATCCGCCAATTTTTTCTTTTCTTCGTTTTCAAAATTTCTCCAATAATCTACATGTAGAGGTGCTAATTCCGGAGTTCTGGTAATAATTCCTAGAAAGCTAGAAAGATTTCGACCCTCTTTCCCAATGGCTTGGTTACGATTATTAAACGGCACATCAGTTATCTTCCCCGGCATAAGTTTCCAAATATCTTTTAGTAAAGTAGGCCCACGAACCTTTTTTGCTTTTGAATTACCTAGAATGAAAGAGACAACAAAACGTTAGATAGTACAATAGCTATTTAGCTCTTAACTATATGATATGTAGATAATCAACATCTTGATAGCACGTTATCCAAATGAGAACAAAACTATAGGAAAACTAACTTGTTTGCTTCCCAGCAGAATGCTTTGTGCATCCGAGCAATGCAAACTTAAATAAACTAAAGGTGTGACAGGATTTTATGGAAAGGTGAAGGACTAAAACAAAAATGTTAATGTTACATGAAAGAACTATAAGCAAGATTCCGAGTGTTGATGTAGTTAGAACAACTCAGAACTGCATATTTTCGTAGTGTAACATGTTGATAAAAGATGAGAATTAGTTCAACGAAGCACCAAATAAATCAAATATCACTGTGCAATAAGTATTTATGAAAATTATATCAGCTACTTAAATCTGCATCTATTCTCATATGCCTAAGCCATTGTGCGTAGAGGCTGATGATATGTAGCAGTAGCTAGCAGACTAGCCAAAGTGTGCGCAAGTTGATTCACACAGCCGCAGTTATAGAAACCTTGACTATTGAAATGAGGAGTTTACTGTAGATATTGTTTCTTAATTGTTGGGTTATATGAAAGGTTACCTAGATCCAATAACATGTAGAATTACTGCCAAGACATTGGGACTTGTTCTTAAGTTTCTCTTCTTCTTGCACAATATAAGAATCTAAAATGCATGTGAAGATTTTGTGATGAACAATTGGGAGCAAACTTACCGTGAATAGTTTAAGAAAGGACACAATTTTAAATTGGTTGGAATTGTTTAGCAGCTTAAAACAAAATATGATTGTCCATACTAGGAACAGCAATGTTGAAATTTTCTTGGACATACTAGGCTGCCCTTAGATCAGTTCCATTTCTATGACATACAAGCCATCTAGTAATTTTACTGTAATCGAAATCATTTAATAAGGGACAGAAACATATGTTGCATGATAATGTGAATTTGGTTATAGGTGTTTCAATAAAGGTAAAACCTTGAAACATGTTCCCTCAACAGAGAAAACTAAGCAAGGAATCCAATTGTTAAACCAATGCAAGGAAGCTGGAGGTTCCATCACATATACCTAAAGGAAGCATTTTCTTAAGGTTACTTGCATTTCCTGACAAATTTGTTTTCTCAGATGTTTAACTAGAGAGATAAATCAATGCCCTTGATATCTATATCAAAGAAAACAACACCAAATGCTCAAGAACTTATTGCAATTTTAGATTTTAACTATTCAAGCCTCATATTAGATTCCTGCAACATGCAGTATATCATAGCACAGAATATGCAATGTTCGGCAGCCCAAGATCATCAATAAGTTAAACCCAGAAAATCAATGAGTTAAGTACAAAAGCCTAAACAGAACTAAACTAGTTTAACAAAATCCAAGAAGATTATCTGCGCCCAACCATTGGCACAGCCTCTGCTAAAAAACACCAACATCCAACCATTACAAGGAAACAACAGTTACTCAAAACAGACACTTGGATGGACTATGAAGACAAACGCAAGAACTTTGGAAGGCCACAAAGTTTACTTGTTTCATTGGAAGGCCACAAAGTTTACAACTAACAATAATTACCGTTTGTTGATTCAGTTGCTTCTTTATAATATAGCAAATGAAAGCCATCATCTAATATGATATCTAATACAGCAGCATTACCTGAATCGTCATCATGTTGAATCTCAGTGCCACCATCAGAATTATTCAACTCATTAGATTGACCATCATGTGCTTGGGCGTCAGAGTAGTTCTAACTATCCATTAACTGCTCAATATATGATTGGGCTCTAGAGTAGTTTTGACCATCCATCAAGTGCTAAATATAAGGTCTCACATCTTCATCATAATCTTATTCAATTACAATCCAGTTGCGACCTCTAGTTTGCATAGTTCCTTTTCCAAAATAATGAAATTATCTAGATGCATTAAGTTATACTAGTACCAAATTAACTCCAACCAATTAGTAGGTCACACGCAAAATAGGAGGAAACATCGCCCTCGTCTCAAGCTGTGAAAAAAATGAATAGCAATTCGTGCACACAAATAAAGCCTTGCGACAGAGATAGTTAAAGAGATAAAAACTATTGATGCACCAGAAAAAACTATTCTCCAACGATAATAACACCTTAGCATATTGCAATACAATGGCTACAATTAGCATAATATAAGTAAACGAAAGCACAAAGATGTGACGACCCAAAGGGTCATCACCTTTTTTATTACCCATTCCATACTCCCGAGACCTTGAAAACCTCATTTGTAGTTACCTCGATTTGTGTGCGCAGTCCGGGCGCATACCCGGACAGCTTAAATATGAAATTCTGTAAAATAAATGTTAAGATTTGATATTAAAATGAATAAATTTGACTTCGATCAATATTTTAGGTAAACGGACCCGGAGCCGTGATTTGACGGTCCCGGAGGGTCCGCAGGAAAATATGGGACTTGGGCGTATGCCCGAAATCGAATTCCGAGGTCCCAAGCCCGAGAAATGAATTTTTGAGTAAAATTGTTTTCTGAAAATATTTAAGGAAATTGAAAATGAAATCTGATTAGAAAGTGATGGTATTGGGCCCGTATTTTGGTTCCGACGCCTGTACAGGTCATATATATGGTTTAAGCACGTTTTTTGAAGTTTGGTTGAAATCAGATTTCGTTTGACGGGTTTCGGACTTAAAATGAAAAATTTGATGTTTTATGAAATTTGATAGAATTCATGGATTTTGAGGCCTAATTCGATGTATATGATATTGTTTTGGTAATTTGATCGCATGGATAAGTTCGTAGGATGTTGTGGGAGTTGTCTGTGAAATTTGGTATCCTTCCGAGTTGTATAGGTCAGTTCGGCACGTTGTTAGCGAAGTTTAGAAACCTTAAAATTCCTAAGTTTGGTTCTTGAGGTTTGGGGGTGTGATTTTGAGTTTTAGCGTATTTTTGAGTGTTCCGAAGGCTCGAGCGAGTCCATAATATGATTTGGGACTCGTTGGTATATTTGGACTAGGGCTCGGGTGGGCCCAGGTGCCTTTCGGGCACCTAACGGGGCTAAAAACCAGCAAACAAGTCTGTTGGTGCACCTGCTCTGGTGTGACCGCATGTGCGGTTGCCCAGTATCGCAAGTGCAAGACCGCAGGTGCGGTCCTAGGCATCGTAGGTGCGATCACCAGTGACCTGGCCAGCCATCGCATGTGCGGAGCATTTCTCGCAGATGCGAGACCGCAGGTACGATCCCAGACCCCTTAGCCCAATTCCGCAGGTGCGAGATTCTTCTCGCAAGTGCGAGACCGGAGGTGCGTTCCCCAGAGCCGCAGGTGCGAGTTCACTATTCAGGCAGTGAGTTTTGAAAACGAATTTTAAACCCATTTTTTTCATTTTGCGATTTCCTCCATTTTTAAGAGCTATCAACCAGGTCTCATAAAGTAAGTGAATTCCACCTGGAAATTTGTTTCGTGCATGTATCCTAGCCTAATTAACTACATAAACTAGTGCAAAAATTCAAGAAATTGGGTAGTAACCTAGAACTTGTGATCACTTTAGAATTTTCTGTGAATTGGCCATGAAATCAAGTAAAAATTGTATATTTATGATCCTTAGGCTTTGGGTGAGTGTTCCCTTCGAGAATTTCAAGAATCCGAGCGAGCGGGCCCGTGGTCGAATTTTGATAATTTTGGAAGAATGCTAGGAAATGGATAATTAGGCCATGTAATTGAATCATTGAATCCTTATTGATATACTTGAGTTGATTATCTCTAGATAATACTATTCCGGAGTCGAATTCTAAAGGAAAGACGGTGTTAGAGGGTTGATTGTTATACTTTGAACCCGAGGTAAGTGTTTGGTCTAACCTTAGATTGAGGGAATAGGAGTTGAGTATTATTTGCTATTTGCTAATTTTCAAATACGATTTATAGGCATGGTAACGAGTATCTATACATTGGTGTCTAGCATGACCGTGAGTCCCTATATTGTGAATACTCTGACTTTGTTGTAATTTTTATGCCTAATTGAGGATTTCTATACGTTGTAAAGGGCATGTGAAGGGAATTGTAATCTTTAAACATCTTTGGAGCATTGGCTCAAATTGTAAAACGAATAATGAAGAGAGATGAGATAATTTCATCCTTGGAGCATTGGCTCAAATTGTGAGACGAATGATGAAGGAATATGAGATAATTACATCCTTTGGAGTTCGAGTAATAGAATAAATTATGGAAATGAAAGTGAAAGAAAGAGAAAGAGTTATTAAAATGTACCCTTGCAGAGTCATCGTTGTATAGTTCCCTTGCGGGGATTTAATTGTTTAATTGATGTTCCCTTGCTGGGATTTCTATTTTTACTGTGTTTATTTCCTTGCCCTCGTTTGTGATTGCTGTTTGGGTGAGGAAGAGTGTTAAAGCACGAAGGGTGATGCCGTTCCATGTTTATATTTATTATGCACGAGGGGAAATTCCGTTCCATGTTTATATTTATTATGCATGAGGGGACATTCCGTGCCATGTTATATTTATTATGCACGAGGGGATATTCTGTGCCATGTTTATATTTATTATGCATGAGGGGACATTTTGTGCCATGTTTATATTTACTATGTACGAGGGGACATTCCGTGCCATGTTATATTTATTATGCACAAGGGGACATTCTGTGCCATGTTTATATTTATTATGCACGAGGGGACATTCTGTGCCATGTTTTATTTTATTATTATGCACTAGGGGACATGTCGTGCCGCATCTTTCACTGTTTAATCTGTGTTGTCAATTTCCGTTATTATTTTCAGATATTTCAGACTATTGTTTTCGTTTCTGTCATTTCAGTATTTGCTATCTCTTACCCCCAGCATGTTCTCCCAGTAATTGTATTCTTGTTTAGTTTCTGCTATACTATTGAACAGCACAGGAACACTTTGTTGTCGTGTCGTTGCTTCGTCACTACTTCGCCGAGGTTAGGCTCAGCACTTACTCAGTACATGGGGTCGGTTGTACTGATGCTACACTTGCACTTCTTTATGTTGTGCAGATTACGCAGCTGGACCCGGAGGACATCATTAGTGGGAGTGTCTTCCAGATTATCATAGAGGCTTCAAGGTATACCTGCTGGTGTTCGTGGGCCTTGGCATCTCTTCCATCCCTTTGTCTTCACTCTGTCTTGTTTTTTTTCCCTAGTTTAAGAGACAGCTATGTATTCTCTTTTCAGACTTGTATTTAGCACTCTTATAGACAGTTCGTGAGTTTGTGACTCCAGGTTTTGGGAAACTTTACGCGTTGTTGTATCATTGTCCTTATTTAGCTTGAAACCATATTTATTTCTGCTGTTAAATTGTGAATCGTTTAGTTTATCCTAGTAAATTGATGTTAATATGCTAGTTTATCTATACATGTTGGCTTGTCTAGCAGGTTCAACGTTAGACGCCATCACGGCCCGATGGTGGGATTTTGGGGCGTGACAAGTTGGTATCAGAGCTCTAGGTTACATAGGTCTCACAACTCACGGACAACTTGGTATAGTCTGAGGGATCGGTATGGAGACGTCTGTATTTATCCCCAGAGGCTGCGAAGTTAGGATGACTCCATATTTCTTTTCTTCTCTGTCGTGCGCTATGAATTCTAAGTACTGATTGATTTTCTATTCTATTCTCTCACAGATGGCAAGGACGCGTGCTTCCCTTGATTCTGCCCAGCAGCTTGACACTCCTGCTACAGCTCCTACTCGGGGCCGAGGTCGAGGACGAGGCCGTGCTAGAGACCAAGGTCGGGGTCGTGCTCAGCCTAGAGAAGCATCCCCAGTGGAGGACCCTTAGGTCGAGTCTGACGAGGAGGTCCCAGTTCCGATAGTCCCAGTTGGACCAGCTCAGGTCCCATAGGGGTTCATAGCTACCCCAGTACTTCAGGACGCCTTTGTCCGTCTAGTCGAACTCATGGAGAGTGTAGCACAGGCAGGTCTTCTTCCTACAGCACCAGCCGCCTCTCAGGCGGGGGAAGGTGCTCAGACTCCTGCCGCCCGCATACCAGAGCAGCTAGCTCCACAGTTTCAGACTCCAACACCTCAGCCAGCCGGAGTAGCTCGGCCGGATATTGCAGCACCGTTAGCAGAGGGAGCAGCCATGTCAGCAGATGCTTTGTGGAGACTGGACAGGTTCACTAAGTTATTTACTGCTACTTACACTGGTTCACCATCAGAGGACCCCCAGGATTATTTGGACAACTGCCATGAGGTTCTTCGGAATATGGGCATAGTGGAGTCGAACGGGGTTGACTTCGCTACTTTTCGGTTATCTGGCGCAGCCGAAAGTTGGTGGAGAGACTATTGCTTAGCCAGACCAGCTGGATCTACACCTTTGACTTGGACTCAGTTCTCAGAGGTATTTCCGGGGAAGTTCCTTCCCATTACTCAGTGAGAGGACCTTCTGAGGAAGTTTGAGCGTCTCCAGCAAGGATCCATGTCAGTCACTCAGTACGAGACCAGGTTCATCACTCTAGCATGAAATGCTCTTATGATACTTCCCACTGATCGGGAGAGGGTTCGGAGGTTTATCGAGGGATTGGCCCGGCCTCTCAGACTTCAAATGGCTAGAGAGTCAGGTACCAATATATCATTCCAGGATGCGGCCAATGTGTCCAGGAGGATTGAGATGATTATGTCACAGGGTGGTGGTCAGGGGGCTGACAAGAGGCCTCGTCATTTTGGTCGTTTCAGTGGAGCCTCATCTGGGGGCAGGGATTCTTCAGGTAAAGGTCATCCTCCCAGACCCTTTCAGTCAGCTCTCCAGGTTTCCCATGGTACTTCAGGTGGTCGTGGTTATCAGGCGCACTATTCCGATCAGCAGCCTTATAGTGCGCCACCAGCACCTATCGGTGCACCGCCGCTTTAGAATTTCCAGGGTGGTTATTAGGGTCGACAGGGCCAGTTCCAGAGTCAACAGTCACATCAGCAGAGGCCTTGTTATACTTGCGGTGGTTTGGGGCACATTTCCAGGTTTTGCCCCCGAGGTTCTGATGGGTCTCAGCATCAGGGTTCTTGTGCCATGGCACAGGCGCCAGGTGTTCCACAGCCTGCCCAGCCAGCTAGAGGTGGAGGTAGAGGTGCTAGAGGTGGAGGTAGAGGTCATAGAGGTGGTGCTCAGGCCGCCAGAGGTGGAGTCAAGCCAGCAGTCGGCCGTCCTAGAGATGTGGTTCAGGGTGGTGGGGCCCAGCCCCGATGTTATGCTCTTCCAGCCAGGCCAGAGGCTGAGTCTTCAGATGCAGTCATTACAGGTACTATTCGGATTTGTGACAAAGATGCTTCAGTGCTATTTGATCCAGGGTCTATGTATTCGTATGCGTCCTCTTATTTTGCACCATACCTGGTCATGCCTAGTGATCCACTGAGTATTCCTGTTTATGTATCTACATCGGTGGGTGATTCTATCATGGTCGATCGAGTCCATCGTTCTTGTGTTGTAGTGATTAGGGGTCTTGAGACTCGTGTTGATTTGTTGTTTTTAGGTATGGTCGACTTTGATGTTATATTGGGGATAGACTGGTTATACCCATATCATGCTATCTTGGATTTTCATGCCAAGACGGTGACCTTAGCCTTACCGAATTTGCCCCGTTTGGAGTGGAAAGGAACTCCTGGTCATTCTACCCGCAATGTTATTTCATACGTGCAGGCTCGGCGTATGGTCGAGAATGGGTGTTTGGCTTATTTGGCTTATGTGCGCGATTCCAGCATTGAGGTTCCCTCTATTGATTCGGTGCCCATGGTTCGTGAGTTTCCTGAGGTCTTCCCTTCAGACCTGCCGGAGATGCCACCCGACAGGGACATCGATTTTTGCATTGATCTGGCTCCGGGAACCCATCTATTCCACCGTATCGCATAGCCCCGCCAGAGTTGAAAGAGTTGAAAGAGTTGAAGGAACAATTGCAGGATTTTTTTAGGAAGGGTTTCATTAGGCCCAGCTTTTCTCTGTGGGGTGCTCGAGTGTTGTTTGTGAAGAAAAAGGATGGTTCGATGAGGATGTGCATTGATTACCGTCAATTGAACAAGGTTACAATCAAGAATAAGTATCTACTGCCGAGGATTGATGATTTGTTCGATCAACTTCAGGGTACTAAGGTATTTTCAATGATAGACTTGAGATCTGGCTACTATTAGTTGAGGATTAGGGCATCTGATGTCCCTAAGACAGCTTTTCGCACTCGGTACGGGCATTACAAGTTTTTAGTCATGTCGTTTGGGTTCACAAATGCCCCAGCAGCTTTTATGGATTTGATGAAATGAGTGTTCAGGCCTTATTTGGACTCGTTCATGATAGTCTTCATTGATGATATATTGATATACGAGCACGAGCAATATCTCAGAGTGGTTCTTCAGACTCTGAAGGATAGACAGCTATATGCAAAGTTTTCGAAATGTGAGTTCTGGTTGAGTTCAGTTGCATTCCTGGGTCATATTGTATCAGCAGAGGGTATTCAGGTTGACTCGAAAAAGATTGAGGGAGTCAATAACTGGCCTAGACCAGCATCAGCTACAGATATTCGGAGTTTCTTGGGATTGGCAGGCTATTATCATTGGTTCATGGAGGGGTTCTCATCTATTGCAGCCCCGATAAACAGGTTGACCCATTCCCAGTTCAGATGGTCGGACAAGTGTGAGGCGAGCTTTCAGAGGCTCAAGACAGCTCTGAATACGGCACTGATATTGGTTTTTCCCACAGATTCAGGGCCTTACACAGTCTATTGTGATGCTTCCCATATTGGGCTTGGTGCAGTGTTGATGCAGGATGGAAAGGTCATTGCTTATGCTTCGAGGCAGTTAAAGATTCATGAGAAGAACTATCCAGTGCATGATTTGGAGTTGGCAACCATTGTCCACGCATTGAAGATTTGGAGGCACTATCTGTATGGCGTGGCGTGTGAGGTGTTCACGGATCATAAGAGTCTTCAGTACTTGTTCAAGCAAAAGGAGTTGAATTTGAGGCAGAGAAGGTGGTTAGAGTTGTTGAAGGATTATGACATTACCACCTTATATCACCCAGGGAAGGCCAATGTGGTGGCCGATGCTTTGAGTAGGAAGTCAGCTAGCATGGGCAGTCTTGCTTTTATTCCGGTCAGTCAGAGGCCGCTTTCTTTGGATGTTCAGGATTTGGCCAATCAATTTGTGAGCTTGGATATTTCTGAGCCTAGTCGAGTGTTGGCTTGTACGTTCGCTCGTTCTTCATTATTGGATCGTATCCGCGATCGGCAATTTGATGATCCCCATTTGTGTGTCCTTAGAGACACGGTGCAGCGCGGAGGCGCCAAGCAGGTGACCTTAGATGATGATGGTGTTTTGAGATTGCAGGGGCGAGTTTGTGTGCCCAATGTTGATGGGATCGAGAGTTGATTTTAGAGGAGGCCCATAGTTCCCGGTACTCTATTCATCCGGGCGCCGCGAAGATGTATCAGGATTTGCGGCAGCATTATTGGTGGCGTAGAATGAAGAAGGATATTGTGGCATTTGTGGCGCGATGTTTGAATTGTCAACAGGTTAAGTATGAGCATCAGAGGCCTGGTGGTTTATTTCAGAGGATTGAGCTTCCCGAGTGGAAGTGGGAGAGGATCACTATGGACTTCGTTACTGGACTTTCGTTGACCCCGAAGAAGTTTGATGCAGTTTTGGTCATTGTTGATAGGCTGACCAAGTCAGCGCATATCATTCCTATGGCAGTTTCCTATTCACCTGAGAGGTTAGCTGAGATCTATGTCCGAGAGATTATTCGCCTTCATGGTGTTCCGGTATCTATCATTTCGGACCGGGGCGTGCAGTTTACCTTGCGTTTCTGGAGAGCAGTTCAGCGAGAGTTAGGCACCCAGGTGGAGTTGAGCACAGGATTTCATCCTCAGACAGATGGACAGTCCGAGCGGACTATTCAGATATTGGAGGATATGCTCCGAGCTTGTGTTATAGACTTTGGAGGAACATGGGATCAGTTCTTGCCTTTAGTAGAGTTTGCCTACAACAACAGCTACCAGTCGAGTATCCAGATGGCTCCTTATGAGGCTTTATATGGTAGGTGGTGTCGATCTTCGGTTGGATGGTTGAGCCGGGAGAGGCTCGGTTATTGGGTAAAGATTTGGTTCAAGAGGCCTTGGACAAGGTCAGGATCATTCAGGATAGGCTTCGTACAGCTCAGTCCAGGCAAAAGAGTTATGCAGCTCGTAAGGTTCGAGATGTGGCTTTCATGGTTGGTGAGCGAGTATTTCTCCGAGTGTCGCCTATGAAGGGTGTGATGAGATTTGGGAGGAAGGGAAAGCTTAGCCCTAAGTTCATTGGTCCGTTTGAGATTCTTGATCGAGTGGGAGAGGTGGCTTATAGACTTGCATTGCCACCTTGCTTATCAGCCATACATCCAGTTTTTCATGTGTCCATGCTTCGGAGGTATCACGGCGATCCAGCCCACGTGTTAGATTTCAGCACTGTCCAGTTGGACAAGGACTTGTCTTATGAAGAGGAGCCGGTAGCTATTCTAGACCGACATATTCGTCAATTGAGATCCAAGAGTTTCTCTTCTGTTCGTGTTCAGGGGAGAGGTCACCCTCCTAAGGCATCGACCTGGGAGTCCGAGTCCGAGATGTGGAGTTCTTACCCTCATTTATTTCCAGACTCAGGTACTTCTTTCTTCTGTCCGTTCGAGGACGAACGGTTGTTTTAGAGGTGGAGAATGTGACGACCCAAAGGGTCATCACCTATTTTATTACCCATTCTGTACTCCCGAGGCCTTGAAAACCTTATTTGTAGTTGTCTCGATTTGCGTGAACAGTCCGGGCGCGTAGCCGGACAGCTTAAATATGAAATTATGTGAAAAAATGCTAAGAGATATTAAAATGAATAAATTTGACTTTGGTCAACATTTTGGGTAAACAAACCCGGACCCGTGATTTGACGGTCCCGGAGGGTCCGTAGGAAAATATGGGACATGGGCGTATGCCCGGAATCGAATTCAGAGGTCCCAAGCCCGAGAAATAAATTTTTGAGTAAAATTGTTTTCTGAATATTTAAGGAAATTGAAAATCAAATCTAATTAGAAAGTGATGGTATCGGGCCCATATTTTGGTTCTGGCGCCCGGTATAGGTCATATATATGGTTTAAGCACTTTTTTTTGAAGTTTGGTTGAAATCGGATTTCATATGACGGGTTTCGGACTTAAAATGAAAAATTTGATGTTTTATGAAATTTGATAGAATTCATGGATTTTGAGGCCTAATTCGATGTATATGATGTTATTTTGGCGATTTGATCGCACAGATAAGTTCGTAAGATGTTGTGGGAGTTATCTGTGAAATTTGGTATCATTCCGAGTTGTATAGGTCAGTTCGGCACGTTGTTAGCGAAGTATAGAAACCTTAAAATTCCTAAGTTTGGTTCTTGAGGTTTGGGGTTGTGATTTCGAGTTTTAGCGCTGTTTTGAGTGTTCTGAAGGCTCGAGCGAGTCCGTAATATGATTTGGGACTCGTTGGTATATTTGGACTAGGGCTCGGGTGGCCCCAGGTGCCTTCCGGGCACCTAATGGGGCTAAAAACTAGCAAACAAGGCTGCTGGTGCACCTGCTCTGGTGTGACCGCATGTGCGGTTGCCCAGCATCGCAGGTGCAAGACCGCAGGTGCGATCACCAGTGGCCTAGCCAGTCATCGCAGGTGCGGAGCATTTCTCGTAGGTGCGAGACCGCAGGTGCGGTCTCCACTTCGCAGGTGCGATCCAAGACCCCCTAGCCCAATTCCGCAGGTGCGAGATTCTTCTCACAAGTGCGGGACTGCAGGTGCGGTCACCAGAGCCGCAGGTGCGAGTTCACTGTTCAGGCGGTGAGTTTTAAAAATGGGTTTTAAACCCATTTTTCTCATTTTCCATCTTCTTCCTTAGGCTATTTCCTCCATTTTTAAGAGCTATCAACCAGGTCTCATAAGGTAAGTGAATTCCACCTAGAAATTTATTTCATGCATGCATCCTAGCCTAATTAACTATATAAACTAGTGCAAAAATTCAAGAAATTCGGTAGTAACCTAGAACTTGTGATCACTTTAGAATTTTCTGTGAATTGGCCATAAAATCAAGTAAAAATCGTATATTTATGATCCTTAGGCTTTGGCTGAGTGTTCCCTTCGAGAATTTCAAGAATCCGAATGAGCGGGCCCGGGGTCGAATTTTGATAATTTTGGAAGAATGCTAGGAAATGGATAATTAGGCCATGTAATTGAATCATTGAATCCTTATTGATATACTTGAATTGATTATGTCTAGATAATACCATTCCGGAGTCGAATTCTAAAGGAAAGGCGATGTTAGAGGGTTGATTGCTATACTTTGGACCGAGGTAAGTGTTTGGTCTAACTTTAGCTTGAGGGAATAGGAGTTGAGTATTATTTACTATTTGCTAATTGTCAAATACGATGTATAGGCATGGTGACGAGTATCTATACATTGGTGTCTAGCATGATCTTGAGTCCCTATATTGTGAATAATCTGACTTTGTTGTAATTTCTATGCCTAATTGAAGATTTCTATACGTTGTAAAGGGCATGTGAAGGGAATTGTAATCTTTAAACATCTTTGGAGCATTGGCTCAAATTTTAAAACGAATAATGAAGAGAGATGAGATAATTTCATCCTTGGAGCATTGGCTCAAATTGTGAAACGAATGATGAAGGAATATGAGATAATTACATTTTTTGGAGCATTGGCTCGAGTAATAGAATAAATTATGGAAATGAAAGTGAAAGAAATAGAAAGAGTTATTGAAATGTATCCTTGCCGGGTCATCGTTGTATAGTTCCCTTGCCGGGATTTAATTGTTTAATTGATGTTCCCTTGCCGAGATTTTATTGTTTAATTGATGTTCCCATGCCGGGATTTCTATTTTTACTCTGTTTATTTCCTTGCCCTCGTTTGTGATTGTTGTTTGGGTGAGGAAGAGTGTTAAAGTATGAAGGGTGATGTCGTGCCATGTTTATATTTATTATGCATGAGGGGACATTCTGTGCCATGTTTATATTTATTATGCACGAGGGGACATTCCGTGTCATGTTATATTTATTATGCATGAGGGGACATTCCATGCTATGTTTATATTTATTATGCACGAGGGGACATTCCGTGCCATGTTTATATTTATTATGCACGAGGAGACATTATGTGCCATGTTATATTTATTATGCACGAGGGGATATTCCGTGCCATGTTTATATTTATTATGCACGAGGGGACATTCCGTGCTATGTTTTATATTATTATTATTATGCACGAGGGGACATGTCGTGCCGCATCTTTCACTGTTTAATCTGTGTTGTCATTTCCCGTTATTATTTTCAGATATTTCAGACTATTGTTTTCGCTTCTGTCATTTCGGTATTTGCTATCTCTTACCCCCAGCATGTTCTCCCTGTAATTGTATTCTTTTTTAGTTTTTTCTATACTATTGAACTGCACAGGTACACTTTGTTGTCGTGTCGTAGCCTCGTCACTACTTCGCCGAGGTTAGGCTCGGCACTTACTCAGTACATGGGATCGGTTGTACTGAGGCTACACCTGCACTTCTTTATGTTATGCAGATTATGCAGCCGGACCCGGAGGACATCATTAGTGGGAGTGTCTTCCAGATTATCATAGAGGCTTCAAGGTATACCCACTGGCATTCGTGGGCCTTGGCGTCTCTTCCATCCCTTTGTCTTCACTTCTGTCTTGTTTTTTTTTCCTAGTTTCAAAGACAGCTATGTATTCTCTTTTCAGACTTGTATTTAGCACTCTTATAGACAGTTCGTGAGTTTGTGACTCCAGGTTTTGGGAAAATTTACGCGTTGTTGTATCATGTTGTCCTTATTTAGCTTGAAACCATATTTATTTCCGCTGTTAAATTGTGAACCGTTTAGTTTATCCTAGTAAATTGATGTTAATATGCTAGTTTATCTATACACGTTGGCTTGTCTAGCGGGTTCAACGTTAGACGCCATCACGGCCCGATGGTGGGATTTCGATGCGTGAAAACAGAAGTGACTCAAATCAACCAATACAAACATGGAAAATCCATAGCTGACTAACATGCATCTTCTATAAAATGACTCAAACTGAAAGCAAAAAAGTATATTTATTCAAATTTCTGCAGTAAAAAAATCATAAGAAGTTCTTAAATAACACTTGCAAGAAAAAAATTCTATAAGTTCCACCTATCTTATTCAGAATCATATTCATTTTCATTGTCATTTCCTCCCTCAATACTAGCTTTACCATCATTTGGAGAAGCTTGAAAATGTACCTTTGTATCAATTACTATCCCATCGACACCACTTCTTACCCAATCATTATACTCATCTTCTGGAACACGAGTATTTTCTAAGAGAGCCAAGTCAGTGGCATCACTCTGCATTGATGACTCAAACTGCAAACTATTTTCCTCTCCCATATTAAAAATATCTTGAGGTTTAATTAACCTAGGGACAAACCATTCATTATCTTTAGGATCTTGTACAAATATTACTTGTTAAGCTTGTTCTGCTAAAATAAAGGGCTCATGACGTTCTCGATCGCCAGAGTCTATTAGGCATGAGAAATTCATAAGTGTGAAACCCAAGTCATCTTCCTTAACTCCTCCACCTTTGGTTACATCAACCCAATCACACTTAAATAAGACAACCTTAAATTTCACATAGTAGTTTAACTCCACAATATCATTCAATCTGCCATACTATGTGATATTTGCAGACTTTGGAGTATTGTCACTTGTACTTGCATAACTCACAATCTTTGAAACGACCATAACACCGTTATTTTGTGTCACCTTAAATTCTTCACTTTGCTTCATTCGAAACCGATACCCGTTATTTACATCGAACGCATAAAATCTTTTCGCAATGTAACGCGGCCCTTGTGCAAGGACTTTAACATCCTTTAAGATGTTAGATGTGGCTTCAAGCTCCTTTATCTAACCAAATAAAAGATAAAACTATAAATGTGGATATATGTACAAGGACAATAATTTAACACCAATGACTTAGTCCTACTACTTACTTGCTCCTTGAACCACTCATGAAATGTATCGAAATGCACACGATCAAGTTGATGTTAAGTCAAACAACGCTTACATTGTGATCTCTTGATTTCAGCAATATGTTCTTTATTCATGTAACTCGCATATATTAATTTTGTTATCAATTAAGTAATATACGTATATTAAATAATAGATATAACACTTACTTTTTATAATTCCCACTTCGGACTCGCAATTGAAAAGCACATGTCGATCTGCTTGCAACCTTGTTTTCTCATCCAACTCAAATACATCTACTCCACCGTATGACTCCCCAACAGTTGGAAAAAGACATTCTTCTTTAATAATCTCATGCTCAATCTCATCACTGCATTTTCTTGAACAATAAGACCTTGAATCTCCACCTTCCAAATATCGTGAGCAAAATGCCACACACTCATTTGCTATGTATGCTTCTGCTATCGAACCTTCTGGACATGCACGACTACG
The DNA here is from genome assembly GCA_005239505.1 of Nicotiana paniculata. Taxonomy (NCBI): domain Eukaryota; kingdom Viridiplantae; phylum Streptophyta; class Magnoliopsida; order Solanales; family Solanaceae; genus Nicotiana; species Nicotiana paniculata. The sequence goes on along the minus strand of ML322944.1, from coordinate 16,022 downwards.
AACATATGATTTTAAAGTACCCAAATACCTATGGAATAAAATAATGGTATTAGTTTGATATTATAATATTTAAAAACTAAAGATATATAATTAAGTTTCAATGATATTCTCCATAGCTCTCAATTGGTTACATCCAACGACAATGTACCGGCCCCGCATGTTTAGCCTCAGTTGCCAAGTGAATTCCAAATGTATCATAACAGTAAAGAATTCCGGGAGGAAAAGTTTCTCCATAGTAGACAATGTTTCTGGAATTTTTTCTTCAAGTAACTTTAACTCTTCTACTTTTAGTTCTTTGCTACACAGAACGGGAAAGAATGTGCATAGTTCAATTAAAATGGAACTAACTCTTTTATCTACTGATCTCCGCAAGGCAAGGGGAAGAAGTTCTTGCATTGTAACATGACAATCATGAGTTTTTAACTCAGATATCTTTCATTTTCGAATGCAACGTGAGATATTAGATGCATAGCCATCTAGAAACTTGGCATTTTGTAGTACTTCATAAAACAACTCTTTTTCTTTTTGAGACATTGTGAAAAAAGTAGGAGGAAGATATGCTTTCCCACTAGCTCGATATTGAGGCCATAAACTTGGTACTATTTTCATCTCCTTCAAGTCCAATCGAGCTTCTAAGTTATCTTTAGACTTTTTACCAAGATCCAATTATGTATAAATTAAGTTATCACACACATTTTTCTATGTGTATCACATCAAGATTATGGCGCACGAAGTTAGACTTCCAATAAGGAAGATCGAAAAAAATAATCCTTTTTTTTCATGTGGTTTGCATCACTGCACTTACCCCTTCACTCGACTGGCCGAGAGTAAATTCTATATCTTTAAATTGATTCAACACTAATGACCCAGATATTGGACAAGGTGCAAGTCTTGTTTATTTAGTACCATCAAACGATTTTGCATCATTCCGATATTTGTGTCCTGACATCAAGAAGCGTTGATGCCCCATGTAACAAAACTTTCTGGCGTGTGTGAGCCTTCTAGATTGAGTGTTTATGTTACAAAAAGGGAATGCAAACCGATCATAAGTGCACCATCCAGAGAGAGTACCATATGCTGGAAAATCATTTATAGTCCACACGAGAGCTGCTCGCATTTGAAATATCTCCTTAGCAGAGGCATCATATGTTTCTATACCATCATCCCATAATTTATTTAAATATTCTATTAAAGGTTGCAAAAGACATCAATATTATTTCCAGGAGCTTTTGGTCCAGGAATAAGTAAGGACAAAATGAAGAACTCTTGTTTCATGCACATCTATGGTGGAAGATTATATGGGATTAAAATCACTGGCCATGTATTGTGTATTGTTCGCATTGTGCCAAATGGATTAAACCCATCAGAAGCTAATCCTAAGCACACATTGCGAGGATCTCCAGCAAATTCGGAATATTTAATTACTATCAAAAAATTTCCAAGCTTCAGAATCTGCAGGATGCCGTAGAACTCCATCTTTGTTGCGCTCTTCATGATGTCATCGCATTGCTTTAGAAGTTTCTGAAGACATAAACAATCTCTGTAGACTTGGTTTTAAAGGAAAATACCTTAGGACCTTGGCTGCAATTTTTTAGCATCATTTTTCCATCTAGAATCCCCACAAAATTTTGCATTTATTAACATTCTTATTAGCAAACTCTTTCCTATAAAGCATGCCATCGTTAGGAAAAGCATGAATTTTTTCATACTTTAAGCCCAAGCCTTCAACTATCTTTTTGGTCTCATAGAAAGAAGGAGGCAATTTTTCTCTTTCAGGAAGCGCATCTTTCAATAGTCCAAGAAAAGAATTAAAAGATTCATTTGACCATTTGAACATGCATTTTATACGATACATATGCAGCAAAAAGGACAGTTTGCTAAACTTCTTACATCTAGGATATAGTTCTTAATTTGCCTCATTCATGAGCCGTTCAAATTTATCCACCTCTGGATGAGGTTGATTTCCAGATGGATGAGCAGTATTCTCTTGTACGTTTTGCTCCATGCCACCACTTTCACTAATGTCAGTATCCATGAACTGTGTAACACCTCCAAATGCATCGTGTATCATTCCTCGCATATCATCGCCTCATAGAGTTGACTGGTTGCAATTATTTTCTCCAGCATTGTTTAATCCCATTAGAGACTTCCCATGACAAAACCAAGTATCATATGACGGTATAATACCATTAACCACAAGATGATCATATGATGTAGCCCGATTTACTTGATGGATAAGCACACACTCCGTACAAGGACATGCAATTTTTTCTCCAGGTTGTTTTCCAGAAAAGGCATGATTAAAAAAATCCTCTACTCCATCCAAATATTCTTTACTAACTCTATCACAATATATCCATATTTTATTTATAGGATTGTCAATGACGTTCAAGATATTCCTTTCTTTTCTATAATTGCTGCAAGAGCTACATATTTGTTAGTAAAAAGGAGAAATTAATCAAAAAGGTAGTTCAAAATAAAATAATCATCTTATTAGTAGGTAATTCCATATCTCAAAGATATCATTTTAACAATTGAAACCATCAAACATAAATCTATTAAAACTATCATTTTAACAATTAAACTATCTCTAATTTCTTCTATGATTTTTACAAATCGGTTCAATTTTTTTTAAGAATAGAATTATTAAACTTATAAATTACACTTCTTCTATGGTTTTCATATATTGGTTCATAAATCTTTTAAGAATATAATTATTAAACTTATATTTTATAGAAGAATCATATATCATATATTTTAAAATTTTCAAAACTTACTACTCATATTTGTTGAATATCCAGATATATACTCCATTTTTTACCAATTTTTTTATAGCTCTTTTGTTTATTGAGCATCAACTTAACTAGTTCTAAAGCTAAATGGAATATAAGTTAGTTTATATATTAAAAGTATACAATTATAAATTAAAAAATCCAATATAATTGCGATGAAATCATCCATCTAAAGTTTAAGTTAAAGACGACTTAAACCAAACATGACAAGAAAGAGACAGAGTAAATAAACTTGAAAAATTCAACAGATTATGCAAAGCCTAAAAGGGTGTGAACTTTTTTAACAATAAGACGATGATTGCAGTGATATGGGGCTACTACATAGGGGGCTGAATTGATATGGAATATTTTGTTATTTATAAACAGATCATAATCATCATAGAATAAATATTTAAATGAGAAAGAAATCTAGCCAAAGACAACTTGCCAATTTTCACTATATTGGTTCATAAAATTTTTAAGAATGGAATTATTAAACTTATAAATTATATAAAAAAATTAAGTTTGTACATTCTGACTATAACTACCAAGAAACTAATGGGTACTGCCTGTCGAAAGATTCTATATATTTCTAACAACCCAAGTTGTTTCTTAACAAACGAATGAATTATTGTGATTGAGAGTCCTATTAGCTATTGAGCTTTTAGATGGTGAAAAGTAGCCTTAGAAAACATACAGAGGAACCAATTCATAAAACAATACCAGAACAGAGGAGAAATCAATTCAATCAATCGACTATCAATCTAACAGCAGCCAGATATCACAAATGACTTAGCAAAAATAGAAAATGCTATACTTTCACAAATCCACGGCCTATTTAAAAATCCACAGCCAAACATGAACTCTTGAAATCATAGTTTCCTAAGCAAATATAAGTTCCTAAGATGTAATCAACAGAAAATAAAAAACAGGGACAAACTCATTCGAGTTTAGTTACAGAGCACATAACCCACTGTTATCTTTCTATCTCTCTTTCTCTCAGTCTTCTACCATGTTTTTCCCTCCTTCCTCACCCTCAACTAACTTTACTCTCACATCTTCCCTCTGCAAAGATCCAGTGCATATAACATTTGGCATGTTTTCATTTGCTCTCCTCTCTGATGGGACACCACAACTAAGACATTTAAGTATCATACTGACATTTTATACCAGAGAATCTTCAACTTAATGATTAACAAACAATCATGTGGATTATCATCATCATGATTGAAATCAAAGATAATCCTGAATTTTGATGTTTTGAATATGTGAATTCAACTAGAAAAGCTTATCCCACATGCATATAGGAGAGAAAAAATAACCTTCCAACTTTAGTTGTAGTTCATTCATAGTATTTAAGGTCATATTATTACTAAAAGATCCACCCGCACATCGAGATCAGAGCTAACAAAATGCATATCATTACCTTCAAATAGTCAAACAAAATGAGACTTTGAACCAAAATGTCACGACCCAAATTAGGTCGTGATGGCGCCCAACACCGTTGCTAGGCAAGCCAACACTAATTAACTAGTAAATCCCCATTTTAGTTATACAAGGCCAACCGTTAGCTTTAGTTACATTTACATAGTTAAATAATCTGGAATTACCAGATGACCAAATGCAAGAACCACTAAAGGGACTCCTGAATATAATTATACAACCCAAAAATAGTGGTCTACCAATGTGTGTGCCAAGACCTGGTGTCACAAGTGAATGGGAAATCTAGTAGAATATACAAACCATACACTAGCCTACTATCTGAAGGAAATAGACATAAATATAAAATATAAAAAGGACTCCAGCTGCTGCAGAATGGCTCAAGAGGGGCAGCTCATCGGTAGTCTCAAACTGGGAAAGAATCGAACTAAGCGCCGGGCTGGTGACCAGATGCTCTTGTCTCAAATCCTGTACAATCAAGTACAGGAGCGTAGCATGAGTACATAAAAATATGTACCCAGTAAGTATCTAGTCTAACCTCGAAGAAGTAGTGACGAGGGGTCGACTTTGACACAAACTAGGGCTTACAATATAATAAAGTACGAATTCTAGATAAGCACAAAATGTAGAAATAATAAACATTTAGAATGCGAAGCAACTGAACGACTCTATCATCAAATTTAAGAATCTGAACACTTCCTTCATTTAAAAAAATGTTCCCCAAATAGTAAATTTACACAATTTAAATAAAGGGCTTCCATTACTATTATAACACATAAATACCACCGAGGACGTTCAACTCGATCCAACATAAAATGTAAATTGTACACTGGCGAGGGTCGAACAGCGCGAACCATAGATGCATCTATTACCCCGCTCGCGAATCATCCATGTGATGTAGTCAAACATAAAAGTAAAGAAATACCCCGCTTGTGAATCATTCATGTGACGCGTTAAATATAAAAGTAAAGGATTACCCCACTCACGAATCATACCTGCGAAGCGGTTAAAAAAATAGATTTCTTAGATTACTTTAGTATTCCTCCATTCTTTTCAAAATACGAAGTTCAAATGGTAACCTTCAAGGTCCCGATTTTTATAACAAATTTCAATTTCCTCCCAAAACGTTTAGTAACAACTAAATTCCGCTACTTCATAAGCCAAACAACAAACATAAAATAATAACTATATCAACACAGCATGATGTAGGCCTAAACTACCCAGACATTTGCATAATTAGTAGCTACGTACGGACTCTTGTCACCTAGTGCGTACGTAGCCCCCACATATAGTCACATATTAATTAAATTCACCTATGGGAAAATTTTCCTCTTATAAGGTTTGAAAACAGACTTACCTTATCTCAAAGCTTACTTCCAAACTCAATAATGCACTCAAACCCTCAAATCGGAGCCGATCCAAAACTATTCAAATGGGGTAAAAACTAGTCAATATGTGCTCAAGAGTTCATATTCTACCTATTATAGTAATTTCCCAACCCTAAATGCAAGGTTCCTAAAATTCATCCCCGAAACCACGTGCCCGGATTCCAGAAATTTTCGAAGGAAGTTGTTACCCATGACTTAAGGAACACAAATATATAATTTTTACTAAGATCCATAACCATTTTCGTGGCAAAACTCCATTTTTATCAAAACCTTAGGTTTTCATCTAAACCCTTGATTTTCACTAATTTTTGCATGTTAATCTACCCATAATCTATGTATTTAACTCATGTTGTATAGAAATTACTTACCTCAAAGTGCTAGGTGAAAGCCTCCTTCCAAAAGCTCTAAAAATCGCTCAAGAGTTGAAGTGAAATGAAATAAATGGCCTAAGTCCCGCATTAAAAGAGTTGTGCACAGGTCTCTGATGTCGCATTTGCGACATCTGGTTCGTAAATGCGAACCTGGGCTCCCTCTGCATGGGTCGCAAATGCGACAAAAGGGGTCGTAAATACGGTCTCTGCTGGGTTCACAAATGTGAACAAAATGTTGTAAATGTGATCGCTACCTAGCCCAGGCTTCTTCGGAATTGTGATCCTTCATCGCAAATGCGATATTCACAAATGCGAACAAATCCTCGCATTTGCGAGACTTGCAATAGCTGCCAAGAGACACCAGAAAACAAGAGTGTTTTCACTCCTAACACACGTCTGAAACTCACCCGAGCCCTCGGGGCTCCACACCGAATACTCACACAAGTCTAACAACACTATACAAACTTGCTCGTGCGATCAGAACACCAAAATAACATCAAAAACTAAGAATCACACCCTAAAACCAATCGAATCCAACTTATGAAGTTCAAGTTCTTCAGTCTACTTCCAACGTGCCGAAACGTACTTATACTACTCGGAATGATACCAAATTTTGCGTGCAAGTCTTAAATGACATTACAAAACTACTCCCAGTCTCAAAATTCCATTTGGACCCCGATATCACAAAAACGCGTTCCAAACCAAGTTTATAGAACTTCTAAAACCTCCAAGAATCCAACTTTCACTATTTGGCGCCGAAATGCTCCCGGGTCATCCGAAACCCCCTCCGAGCATACGCCTAACTCCAAAATCATCATACGAACTTATTGGAACCGTCAAATCCTGATTCCGAGGTCGTTTACTCAAAATGTTGACCGAAGTCAAACTTAGCCTTTTAAGCCAACCTTAAGGAACCATGTGTTCTGATTTCAACCCAAACTCTTTCAAATCCCGAAACAACCAACCCCGCATGTCATAAATCGGTAAAAGCAAGTACGAAAAGTCTTATTTAGGGTACGGGGTTCTAAAAAGCAAAATTACCGATCGGGTCATTACATTCTCCACCTCTTAAGCAAACGTTCGTCCTCGAACGGGTTTAGAATCATACATGGAGTGCTGAATAAATATGGATATATGCTCTGCATGTCCTCCTCAGACTCCCAAGTAGCCTCCTCGACTGGTTGGCCCCTCCACTGGACCTTCACTGCGGAAACCTTCTTAGACCTCAACTGGCAATCATGTCTATCAACAATAGCAATTAGCTCTTCCTCGTAGCCGAATCTCTCATCTAGTTGAATGGTACTGAAGTCTAACACATGAGATAATTCAGCGTGATACCTCTGGAGCATAGACATATGAAAAAGTGGATGAACTCTTGATAAGCTGGGAGGTAAGGCAAGCTCATAAGCAACCTCCCTAACTCGCCTCAACACCTTAGATGGGCCTATAAACCTGGGGCTCAACTTTCCCTTCTTTCCGAATATCATAATACCCTTCATCGATGAGACTTTCAAGAGAACCTTCTCGCCGACCATAAATGACACATCTCGAGTTGTCTGATCCGCGTAACTCTTGTGTTTGGACTATGCCGTGCAAGTCGCTCCTGGATCAACTTTACCTTTTCCAAGGCATCCTTCACCAAATCTGTACCATATAACTTGGCCTCGCCAGGATCAAACCACCCGATAGGAGAACAACATTTCCAACCATATAAAGCCTCAAATGAAGCTGTCTCGATGCTGGACTGATAACTGTTGTTGTAAGCAAACTCGGCCAAAGGAAAGAACTGATCCGACTATCCTCCAAAGTCAATCACACATACTCTCAGCATGTCCTCTAATATCTGAATCTGACTGCCCGTCGGTCTGTGGGTGAAATGCTGTGTTGAGCTCTACTCGGGTGCCCAACTCACTCTGTACGGCTCTCTAGAAATGCGAAGTAAATTGAGGACCTCTATCTGATTTGATGAACACAGACACACCGTGCAACCGAACTATCTCCCGGATGTAAATCTGGGCCAACCTCTATGAAGTGTAAGTAGTGGCTACGGGAATGAAGTGTGTCGATTTGGTCAACCTGTCAACAATAACCCAACATGCATCGAACTTCTACAGAGTCCGTGGCAACCCAACTACGAAGTCCATAGTGATGCACTCCCATTTCCATTCAGGTATAGTCATCTGCTGGAGTAGGCCTCCTGGCCTCTGGTGCTCATACTTAACCTACTGGCAATTTAGGCACCTAGCTACATACTACACTATGTCATTCTTCATCCGCCGCCACCAATAATGCTACCAGGCCACGATACATCTTTGTAGCACCTGGATGAATAGAATACCATGAACTGTGTGACTCCTCTAGAATCCTCTCCCTCAAGCCATCAACATTAGGAACACATGGGCGACCCTAAAGTCGCATAACACCATCCACGCCAATAGAAAACTCTTTGGCACCACCCTGTAGTACCATCTCTCTGAGAACTGCCAAGTGCAGATCATCAAACTGTTGGCCTTGATCTGCCCCAATATTAAAGACTGAGCAACAACACATGCAAGAACTCGGCTAGGATCTGAAATGTCAAGCCTCACAAGTTTGTTAGCCAAGGACTGAATGTCCAAAGCTAGTGGCCTCTCCTCTGCTGAAATGAATGCCAAGCTACCCATACTCTATGCCTTCCTGCTTAAGGCATTCGGACCACATTTGCCTTGCCCGGATGATAAAGGATGGTGATATCATAATCCTTCAGTAACTCAAGCCATCTACGTTGCCTCGAATTGGGATCCCTATGCTTGAACAAGTGCTGCAAACTGCGGTGGTCGGTATAAGCCTCACAAGACACTCCATATCTAGTACGGAAGGTAGTCTTTGGAATATCTGAGTCCCGAATCTTCAGCTGATGATACCCTGATCTCAAGTCAATCTTAGAAAACACCCTAGCACCCTGTAACTGGTCAAACAAATCATCGATGTGTGGCAATGGGTACTTGTTCTTGATATTCACTTTGTTCAACTGACAGTAGTCAATGCACATCTGAATGGTCCCATCTTTCTTCTTCACAAATAATACCGGTGCACCCCAAGGTAATACACTCGGTCTGATAAATGCCTTTGCTAGCAACTCTTCTAGCTGCTCTTTCAACTCCTTCAATTCTTTCAGAGCCATACAGTACGGTGGAATAGATATAGGTTGGGTGCCTAGAGCCAAGTCAATGCAGAAATCAATATCACGATCTGGTGGCATGCCTGGAAGGTCAGAAGGAAACACATCGGTGAACTCCCGGACTACTGGTACTTAATCAATCATCGGAGACTCTACGGTGGTGTCCCAAACATAGGCTAGATAAGCCAGACAACCCTTCTCGACCATATGTCGAGCTTTCAAGAAAGAGATAACCCGACTGGATGTACTGACAGATGAACCCTTCCACTCCAACCTCGGCAACTCTGGCATCGCTAAGGTAACAGTCTTGGCATGGAAATCGAGGATGGCGTGATATTAAGACAATAGTCCATGCCCAGGATGGCCTCAAAATCGATCATATCAAGTAACAGAAGGTCCTCGCTCGTCTCGTAACCACAAAATATGACCACACACGACCTATAGATTCAAACCACAACCATTGAATCGTCCACATGAGTGGATACATAAACAGGAGTACCCAAGGACTCATGAGGAATATCCAGGAAATGAGCAAACAGAGATGACACATATGAATAAGTAGACCCTGGATAAAATAATACTGAAGCATCCCTACCGCATACTGAAATAATACCTGTGATCACGACATCTAAGGCACTGCATCTGGTCTGGCGGGGAAAGCATAGAATATAGCTGGAGCGTCGGTTGGCTGGCCTCCGCCTGACAGAACAATAGCTGGATGACCTCCACCTTCCTAGCCTCCATCTCTAGGATGGCTCCTACCAGCCTGTCCCCTACCTCTGGGCGGCTAGGCGGTTGGTGCTGTAATCATGGGTTGATGGCCCTGTTGTACTGCCTTTCCTCGAAGCCTAGGACAAGATCACTTTATATGACCCCAATCCCAACACTCGTAACAACCCATCGGCGTCATACACTGCTGCCCCAAAGTCTAACCCTAATGACCTGAATACCCGCTAGAAGGACCCTGAATGGCTGGTGGGCGATACGAACTCTCTGTCATGGCACTAAAATAAGGCCTCATTGGAGCACCTCGAGGAGGTGGCGGTAGTGCTAAATATGGGGGCCTGCTGGACTGACTTGTGACGACCCAAAGGGTCATCACCTATTTTACTACCACATTCTGTACTCTCGAGGCCTTGAAAACCCTATTTCTAGTTGCCTCAATTTGTGTGCACAATTTGGACGCGTAGCCGAACAACTTAAATATAAAATTATGTGAAAAATGCTAAGATTTTGATATTAACATGAATAAATTTAACTTCGGTCAATATTTTGGGTAAACGGACCCGGACTCGAACCCATGATTTGACGGACCTGGACTCGAACCCATGATTTGACGGTCCCGGAGGGTCCGTAGGAAAATATGGGACTTGTGCGTATGCCCGGAATCGAATTCCGAGGTCCCAAGCCCGAGGAATGAATTTTTGAGTAAAATTGTTTCAGAAAATATTTAAGGAAAACAAAAATGAAATCTGATTAGAAAGTGATGGTATTGGGCCCGTATTTTGGTTCCGGCGCCTGATACAGGTCTTATTTATTGTTTAATCACTTTTTGTAAAGTTTGGTTGAAATCGGATGTCGTTTAACGTGTTTCGGACTAAAAATGGAAAATTTGATGTTTTATGAAATTTGATAGAATTCATGGATTTTGAGGTTTAATTCGATGTATATGATGTTATTTTGGCGACTTGATCACGTGGATAAGTTCATAGGATATTTTTGAGTTAGTGTGTGTATTTGGTTTGGAGCCCCGAGAGCTCGGGTGAGTTTTGGATAGGCCACGAATTGCATTTTTGAACTTGGAAATCTGCTGGTGTAACTTATCTGCAGGCTTCGCATTTGCGAAGCCAGCATCACAAATGCGAACCACTCATCGCAAATGCGAAGTTTGGTCTGGGCAGGCCTAATCGCAAATGCGACCAAGAGGTTCGCAAATGCGAAGATTAATCTGGGCAGGCCTGCTCGCAAATGCGACCAAGAGGTTCGCAAATACGAAGGTTAACCTCGGCAAGCCTGATCACAAATGCGACCAAGAGGTTCGCAAATGCGAAGGCTAGGAATGTCTGAAGGGTTCGCAATTGCAAACCCCTGTTCGCAATTCCCATGCCAACCAGTAGCCTACACTGTACAAAAATCAAATTTTGACTTCATATTTCATATTTTCTCAAACTCAAACACACTAAGGCGATTTTTCCAAGAACAAGACTTCTTCCAAATCATTTTTAAGTTGGTTTTTACTCATTTCTTTCAATCATTAACATCATTTAACATGTTTTCAACTTAAAAATCAGGGATTTCAATGGGTGAGATTGGGTGTTTGGGGTAGAACTTAGGTTTTTCTAAAATTGGGATTTGAGTGGGTGATTGACCTCCGATTTGAGAGATTTTTACATGCTAGACTCGTGAGAATACGAGGGTTCTAAAAATGTAAAGTTTACCCGACTTCGAGGTGCTGGCTTAGGGGCATTTTGGTCATTTCACCTAATTTCGCGTCGTAACCTTGAATTGAATAGTAGAATCAGTTGCATGAGATGTTATTTATGGTATGAAATTTATTTGAATAGATTTGGGCCATTTGAAGTCGGATACCCGTGGAAAACGTGTGGTTTCGGGTTGATTGCTATACTTTGGACTCGAGGTAAGTGTTTGGTCTAACCTTAGCTTGAGGGAATGGGAGTTGAGTATAATTTTCTACTTGCTAATTTTCAAATATGATGTATAGGCATGGTGACGAGCATCTATACATTGGTGTCTAGCATGACCCTGAGTCCTTATATTGTGAATATTCTGATTTTGTGGTAATTTCCATGCTTAATTGATGATTTCTATATGTTGTAAAGAATATGTGAAGGGAATTGTAATCTTCNGATTGTAATATGAATGATGAAGATATATGAGATAATTATATCCTTTGGAGCATTGGCTCAGATTGTTATACGAATGATGAAGGTATATGAGATAATTGTATCCTTTGGAGAATTGGCTCAAGTAATAGAGTAAATTATGAAATGAAGTGAAAGAAAGAGAAAGAGCTACTAAAATATACCATTGTCGGGTCATTGTTGATTTTGATATTGTCTCCCTCATTAAGATGTTGAGATTACTGTTATTGTTCCCTTGCCGGGATTTAATTGTTTAATTGATGTTCCCTTGCCGGGATTTAATTGTTTAATTGATGTTCCCTTGCCGGGATTTCTATTTTATTCTGCTTACTCCCTTGCCCTTGTTTGTGATTGTTGTTTGGGTGAGGAAGAGTGTTAAAGCACGAAGGGTGATGTCGTGCTTTAGTTTGATATTCTTCTTACTACTTACTATATTTCTTATATGTTGTATATATGTATATTTATTTATTTGAACTGCACAGGTCTATTTGGTAGTCTGGTTCTAGCCTCGTCACTACTTCGTCGAGGTTAGGCTAGGCACTTACCAGTACATGGGGTCGGTTGTACTGATGCTACACCTGCACTTCTTTATATTGTGCAGATTACGCAGCCGGAACCGGATGACATCATTAATGGGAGTGTCTTCCAGCTTATCCTAGAGGCTTCAAGGTATACCCGCTAGCGTTCGTGGGCCTTGGCATCTCTTCCATCCCTTTGATTTCACTTCTGTCTTGTTTTTCTTCCTCTAGTTTCAAAGACAACTATGTATTCTCTTTTCTGACTTGTATTTAGCACTCTTGTAGACAGTTCGTGAGTTTGTGACTCCAGGTTTTGGGAAAGTTTACGCGTTGTTGTATCATGTTCTCCTTATTTAGCTTGAGACCGTATTTATTTCGGCTGTTAAACTGTGAACCATTTAGTTTATCCTATTAAATTGATGTTAATATGCTAGTTTATCTATACACGTTGGCTTGTCTAGCGGGTTCAATGTTAGACGCCATCACGGCCCGATGGTGGGAGTTCGGGGCGTGACAATTTGGTATTAGAGCCCTAGGTTACTTAGGTCTCACAACTCACAGACAACTAGGTAGAGTCTGAGGGATCGGTACGGAGACGTCTGTATTTATCCCTCAGAGGCTGCGAAGTTAGGATGACTCCATATTTATTTTCTTCTCTGTCGTGCGCTATGAATTCTGAGTATTGATTGAGTTTATATTTTATTCTCTCGCAAATGGCGAGGACGCGTGCTTCCCTGGTTCCGCCCAGCAGCCTGACACTCCTGCTACAGATCCTACTCGAGGTCGAGGACGGGGCTCATCCTAGAGCAGCAGCCCCAGTGGAGGACCATCAGGTCGATTCTAACGAGGAGGTCCCAGTTCCGACAGTCCCAGTTGGACCAGCTCAGGTCCCAGAGGGGTTCATAGCTACCCCAGTGCTTCAGGACGCCCTTGTCCGTCTAGTCGGACTCATGGAGAGTGTAGCCCAAGCGGGTCTTCTTCCTACAACACCAGCCACCTCTCAAGCTGGGGGAGGTGCCCAGACTCCTGCCGCCCGCGTACCAGAGCAGCTCGCTCCACAGTTTCAGACCCCAACACCCCAGCCAGCTGGAGTAGCTCAGCTGGGTATTGCAGCGCCTTTAACAGAGGAGAGCAGCTATGTCAGTAGATGCTTTGTGGAGACTGGACTGGTTCACTAAGTTATTTACTGCTACTTATACTGGTTCACCATTAGAGGACCCCCAGGATTATTTGGACAGTTTCCATGAGGTTCTTCGGAACATGGGCATAGTGGAGTCCAACGGAGTTGACTTCGCCACTTTTCAGTTATCTGGCGCAGCCAATAGTTGGTAGAGAGACTATTGCTTAGCCAGACCAGCTGGATCTACACCTTTGACTTGGACTCAGTTATCAAAGGTATTTCTGGGGAAGTTCCTTCCCATTACTCAGAGAGAGGACCTTCGGAGGAAGTTTGAGCGTCTCCAGCAGGGATCCATGTCAGTCACTCAGTACGAGACCAGGTTCATCACTCTAGCCCGACATGCTCTTATGATACTTCCCACTGATCGGGAGAGGGTTCGGAGGTTTATCGAGGGATTGGCCCGGCCTATCAGACTTCAAATGGCTAGAGAGTCAGGTACCAATATATCGTTTCAGGATGCGGCCAATGTGTCCAGGAGGATTGAGATGATTATGTCACAGGGTAGTGGTCACGGGGCTGACAAGAGGCCCCGTCATTTGGTCGTTTCAGTGGAGCCTCATCTGGGGGCAGGGATTCTTCAGGCAGAGTTCATCCTCCCTGACCTTTTCAATCAGCTCTCCAGGTTTCCCATGCTACTTCAGGTGGTCTTGGTTACTAGACGCACTATTCCGATCAGCAGCCTTACAGTGCGCCACCAGCACCTATCGGTGCACCGCCACTTCAGAATTTCCAGGGTGGTTACCTGGTCGACAGGGTCAGTTCCAGAGTCAGCAGTCACATCAGCAGAGGCCTTGTTATACTTGCGGTGGTTTGGGGCATATTTCCAGGTTTTTCCCCCGAGGTTTTGGTGGGTCTCAACATCAGGGTTCTCATGCCATAGTACAGGCACCAGGTGTTCCACAGCCTGCCCAGCCAGCTAGAGGTGGGGGTAGAGGTTCTAGAGGTGGAGGTAGAGGTCATAGAGGTGGAGCTCAGGCTACCAGAGGTGGAGGCCAGCCAACAGCCGGCCGTCCTAGAGATGTGGTTTAGGGTGGTGGGGCCCAGCTCCGATGTTATGCTCTTCCAGTCAGGCCAGAGGCTGAGTCTTCAGATGCTGTCATTACAGGTACTATTCAGGTTTGTGATAGAGATGCTTCAGTGCTATTTGATCCAAGGTCTACGTATTCGTATGTGTCATCTTATTTTGCACCCTACCTGGTCATGCCTAGCGATCCACTGATTGTTTCTGTTATGTATCTACACCGGTGGGTGATTCTATCGTGGTTGATCGAGTCCATCGTTCTTGTATTGTGGTGATTGGGGGTCTTCAGACCCGTGCTGATTTGTTGCTTTTAGGTATGGTCGACTTTGAAGTTATACTGGGGATGGATTGGTTATCCCCCTATCATGCTATTCTAGATTGTCATGCCAAGACAGTGACCTTAGCCTTACCGGATTTGCCTCGTTCGGAGTGGAAAGGAACTCTTGGTCATTCTGCCCGCAGTGTTATTTCGTACGTAAAGGCTCGGCATATGGTCGAGAAGGGTTGTTTGGCTTATTTGGCTTATGTGCACGATTCCAGTGTTGAGGTTCCCTCTATTGATTCGGTAACCGTGGTTCGTGAGTTTCCTGAGGTCTTCCCTTCAGACCTGCCGGGGATGCCACCCGACAGGGACATTGATTTCTGCATTGATCTGGCTCCGGGCACCCAGTCCATTTCTATTCTACCGTATCGCATGGCCCCGCCAGAGTTGAAAACGTTGAAGGAACAGTTGTAGGATTTGCTTGGGAAGGGTTTCATTAGACCCAATGTTTCTCCTTGGGGTGCTCCAGTATTGTTTGTGAAGAAAAATGATGGTTCGATGAGGAGGTGCATTGATTACCGGCAATTGAACAAGGTTACAATCAAGAATAAGTATCCACTGCCGATGATTGATGATTTGTTTCATTAGCTTCAGGGTGCCAAGGTATTTTCAAAGATAGACTTGAGATCTAGCTACCATCAGTTGAGGATTAGGGCATCCGATGTCCCTAAGACAGCTTTCCACACTCGGTACGAGCTTTACGAGTTTTTAGTCATGTTGTTTGGGTTGAAAAATGCCCCAGCAGCTTTTATGGACTTGATTAACCAAGTGTTCATGCCTTATTTGGACTCGTTCATGATAGTCTTCATTGATGATATATTGATATACGAGCACGAGCAATATCTCAGAGTGGTTCTTCAGACTCTGAAGGATAGACAGTTATATGCAAAGTTTTCGAAATGTGACTTCTGGTTGAGTTCAGTTGCATTCCTGGGTCATGTCGTATCAGCAGAGGGTATTCAGGTTGAC